>JBCJKH010022846.1:0-10707 GCA_039877255.1 Loriculus beryllinus
AATTACTGGTGAACTGCAGTACAACTGAGCTTTCTTAGTCAGACTTTATCCAAATGTAAAATTGGGAAGGAGGATAAGTCAGATGCTGCCGTAGACAGAATAGAAGCTGAGTAGACATTAAATATAATTCTGTTACTCAGGAATTATTTCTCACCAAAATATATTTCTGCCACACTGAAATTGTAATATTCAGCCTCCAAATCCATAAAACTCCTTCCAAGAGTATTCAGTACAAATTACACCCTTAAAAAAATCTTTGATTTATCACATCTCATTTATATAACCTCCTTCTACAGTCTAAAGCTAATTTAGTGCTTTCTAGCAGATTTCCAATGATACTATACTGAATTAAGCAATAATACTGAAAAGTCAGGATCAACTCTCAGCTCCCAAAGCAGCATTGTTGAGCAGTACACAACAAGAGTCTGAATGCTCACTTGCACCTCACCATTTTCAATTCTGGAGCACAATCCCATGCAGGAACAATGTCATGTTCACCTGCAGAATGATATGGGCTCCAGATGTTGAGCTTTTTAAGGTAAACCTCAGCATGTCCTTTTAGTCTTTAGCAACTTAATTTAAGACTAGCCTTTTTCTGGAGAAGTCATGAAATACATCATCTCTGCTATCTAACTTGCACTCTCAGCAACTACTCAGTGCAGGTTTTAGTCTTCTGTCCCCACTAAGGCCTATCATGTGTTCTTATGACTCCCAAGGGCTGGCAAACCAGAACTCTGGAAACAACCAATCCAGTTGTTCTCACAGCAAAAAAGCAGGAGAAGCCAGGAGCAGAAGCTAGCAGGCCAGATTGAACAGTGCAGTGCAAAAATCTTGGCAAAATAGAAGGATCACCACTAAATCTGGCTTCAGACTGTCTAATTACTTCACAGCACATGGTGGCAGACAAGCAGGTCTGCCACCCGAAAATGTGGCAGAAATTGAGGGCTGCAGACATTAGGCATTTGGAGAACAATGACAACCCCGAACTACAAATTATAACTGAAAATAGTTGCTTATTAATTTGTCTGCCACTAATATGCTCTAATTAAGAACCACTACTGTTCAGTTTTATGGAGAAAAAAAATCTAAAATCTTTAATGGGAACAAACTAATTTAATCCTTTCTCCACATTTAGGAAATTGGAGTTCCAAGGAACACAGAAGACAGTAACAATAACATACATACTTTGTTTCTTTCTGCCTTGCTATCAAGTATATTTTTATGGGCAGAGTACTCAGACCTAAACTCATCCCTCTAAGTACTTCAGAAAATGTATACCATAAGAAATAATCTTGCAATAGTACAGGGAGAGACCAGATGACTGAACAGTCATCCAGAGCCCTAACTTTTTAACACTGATATCCTAGACTTTCAGTAGAGTCTGTATGGGTATGCATAATTTGCAAGCTCTTTTCTTCCCAAGTCATCCTTTATTTACCTTTATTCTCCTTGCTGACTTACAGAACTAGCTTTGTGACTTAATAATTTTGGTAAGCCTTGCAATCAACAGGATTAAACAGTGTGTGTTGGGTGAACTACAGACAGAATTCATTTGTCAGATCCCCAGTGCCCTGACTTTAATCAGGGGTAATAAAGCCAGCAGTATTGCTAATCCAATCAGCAAATCCAATGAAAAAATAAATTCATAAATGTAGTTCAAAACCTGACCTTTTACTGTGCAAAGCACAAGTTCAATGAAAATATCTTTTTTTTTCCTCTCTTTCTCCAAAGGTCCCTAATGAACAAAGAAGTGAGGAGGCAGAGAAGTTGTGTATCAAAGCCCAGCTGTCCCTTGAAATCCAACTTTAATTATTAATACATGTGATGTGCTGAGCAAAGATAACATACTCTAGGTCTTGCAAGCTTAAACTGCAATATACTATGTTGCAAAGCTACCTACATCACTTAAAACCAAGCAGACTGCCTTTACAAGTTTTTCCTACTAAATCGTTTATCTTAATATGGTATTTTTCTACTTTCCCTGAAGATTAAAAAAAAAGAATAAATCAAAATTTAAGATATTTCTTTTCCCAGGAAATCATACTCAGTGAACAGCTACTTCTTTCTTTGTTGCAAGGACTGAACAGGCCACCATGATTTATGGACACTTGCTGACTCCCCTGGAACAGACCAATGCAAAGAGCTTCACCAGCTCACCTGCACTGAACATGTATGGCAGCACTTCCTTGAAGCAAAGGAAAAAAACTAAGAAGTATGTACATTACAACTCTAACTCCCCTAATATGTTCCAGGAGTTGTCACTATTTTAGAAAGAGCTAAAGTAAGCATTTAATTTACTAATATGTTTGTTCCAATCATTTATTACCTGCAAATTAGCTGGGTTGAGAACTAAAGTAATTACAACCAGGTGGGAACAAACTCCCAGATTTTATTAGATTCTGGACTTTTCACACATCTCAGAGAGATATTCCTTATCCTCTTAATGGCAAAACATTAGCTTCACAGGTATATAGGTGAAGTTAATGCCTAAAGTAAAAAACATTTGTGTGTCACAACTTTCTGCCACACTTCTGAAGAAAGAATGACAGCAATGAATGAGCACAATGGACCTCATCTACCTTAGTCCATGGGCTCCTCAGTCTAAGTTGCCTACACTTGACTTTTTGCATGGTCAGAAAGAACACCTAGTTAATGCCAGCCTTTTTCAAAGGGGTTAATTCCCTTGATGCTGCTCCCATTTTTATGGCCACAGCAGCCCTAACTTTCTTTCTCTGGCTGATACTATTTCAGTGTAAAACAACCCCTCCTAAGTAACATGTAAAGAAATATGGACAAATCTGAGACACTTGCATATAGTTAAAGGGACATTTGTCACTGTGTTATATTTTGGCTTGGTTTTCAAGCCACCAACCACCATAACTCCAAGCTTTTAAAAAAATGAAATGGATGTCTTTCCACCTTACCTTACACTTTATGTGAGGGTTTCACTCAGCATGGTTTCACAGAGATGTGAACTCCCTTTGTCTCTCCATCAACTTTTAAAATTATAGACTCCAAGAGTGTGACCAAGAACAGACAATTCTTTAAAAATTCATTGTTTAGGCTTTAAAAAAAAAATCTTCCCCAAAAGCACGGATATTAACAGGAACTTAGAAAAATGCATGTCAAAAGTAACATTGGTGAGAAGAAAACCCATATGTCACTACAACATCAGATGCTCCAAGATCATCACAAGATTCTTCTGGATCAGATTTTGAAGAGGTGCAGAAATTATTCAAAATCACTAATGACTGCAAGGAAATGGTAAGATGAGTTTGCACTAATGACAGGATGGTAACTAATGCCATCCTGAGTTTGGGTTTTTTTATTATTATAAGTTACATTCTCACCTATGTTCATTGTTACTTTAGCTGAATAGGTTGTTTTAGACAACTAAGCAGCTGCTGTAAAATAATCACTGCTAATACATTAATTATAGCTATATCATCATTAACTTGTGCTCTCTCAATCTGTTACCTCCACCTGTTATTGTTAAATTTATATTTATCTTATTACAATATCTGGGAAAGAAACTATCTTCCTGTTATATAGCTGTACATTGCTCAGCAAATCAGGGGCCCAAGCATGACTGGGACCTTTATACCCTACTAAAAGAAGAGAATAAAAGTTTTAAAGTTCTCTTTTAGTTTTGTCTACTGCTACTGGCACACAATGTTGTGACTGGGGAGCTCCAGCCTAGAGGTTAATGCATTTTCATAAAAGAAAGAAGGAAGTCATAAACACTTCATAAAGCTCACAGGCACTGAAGAAAAGCAGAACATACATCAAATATAAAATGTAATTCAGGATGCCAACCTCTTAACAGGTGGGCACTGTCTATTTGAACAGACATTTTTTGTACTGATGTTGGTTTAATGAAGCAACTTTTGCTAGTTGTTAAAAGACAAAAATCACTGGTGTCATTCTCTCTTATTAGTATACCCTGTTGATCACTCCAGTAGATGCTCTTTTGGTCGAGTCCTGCAGAAAGGCAGCAAACAAGCCATGGGTTGACTGAAAGTCTGAGATACGTGCTTGGATCAGCTCCTAACCAAAGGTATGTAGTTTTAAGAAATGGTGACAGCTTTTACTGCCTAAAGCTGAAAAATAAGTTGTCATACAGGATAACCCCAACACAAGCCCACACCTTACCTGCAAGTCTACTCTTAAAACCAGGGAACATCAAGAAAAGTTTCTAAAGTTCTCTCTAGACAACAAAATTATTTCAAATTTTCACAAGACAATGTAATTACTTCAATTAATCTTTACACTGATAGACTGTTTCAGGGCATATTCGTAAACAGCCTAGGGAACAATAATTAAGCACTTAACTTGATGAACAGTAGCACTTTTTTGAAACCAATCATTAAAAATAAGGACCAAGTTAGCTGCCTCATTGTTTAACAAGATTTATTAGAATAAAAATGTGAAATAGTTACCCTGGAGGAGCAATCATTCTCCATAAAATATTAGATAGTTATATGTAGTTTTCCCACAGAGTTTCTTTCCTGGCTCCAAATTTCTTAGGGAAGAAGGTAGCATCTCATTACTGTTCTTGCTCTTTTAAAAGAGCAGTGCTTGTGATTTAGAAAAAAATAAGACATTATTCAAGGAAGTGGTGACCTCTACATCCCTTTTGACGCTCAAAATTCAGAAAATGTAAGGGTTGCAGTTTCTTAGAATTCCCAATTAAAACAGCATTACTTAAAATACAGAAATGTCACAAAGTCACAATTGAGGTGTGTTATTCATAAAGCTTTTTTCTTAATCATGTTTTTGTAATGCTGATTTATAACTACTTTATTAGTTTATAAAATCCATACGTTCATTAACACGCATAAGTTTTCCAAGACCTTTCATGTTGTCAAGCTTCAACAAGAAAAACCTAGGATGCTTCAGTTTTGAAAAAAGTTGGCTGTAATAGACAAATATTTTAGTCTCTTTATAGCTAATTCCTTTATCAATCTGTTATAGACCAGATTAAAGAAAAGTATTTGAAGATATAGCTCAAACTTCATGAAAAATACTGTTTGTTTTTTGTATGACTTTGGTTAGGTTAATGGGAAGACTCTAGTGACTTTCACTTATGATTGTACCAGAACATTCCTACAAGAAACATTAAAAGGAAGTACAAGAGAAGCATTATCATTATTAAGTCTCAGTTCCCTTTGTATAACAGAGTCATTTCAGTGGCAAACAAAGTCTCTTTTCAAACACAAAGAAATTAATTCAGTAAAAGAAAAATCATTAGTCAAGAGATCACCTTTCTCACTAAACGTACAATTAGAGCTTGGTCTATTCCCAAAGTAGGCAATGGAAAGAAAGACTTAAGAGTATTTGGATCAAGCGGCAGACAGGAGGAGTAGAGAAGGTCTGACCCAGATACATAATTCAGATTTGTTTCAGTTTATGGTGTCATTAATCTGGCAGGGTAGGGCTGAGGCGGGAGGAACTGCATATTAGCTTCAGACAAGTTTGGTCTTCAAAATCTCATTTATGTCACACTGCATTTTATTCAATCCAAAGAACTTTTACTGGTGCTGTGGCAGTGGTAAATGTTCAAGAGTTTAGTCAAAGAAAAAAAAAACAACCTCTTCTTCTGGAACTGACTTCACTTCAGAAGACTGTGGTCATCATTCTACAACCCAGAAGTCTTATTTTCACAGTTGTCAAGCACATATACACCAAATGACTTTCCAAATTAATTAGGTAACTGGCATTTCTGAAAAAAGCTACAGTAGCTACCTGTTCTTCAGGAAGATGAGCAGATTACCATCAAAATAGATACCCTTTGACAGCAAGGTTTAAACACTGAATGAACTAGCACCCAGGAGTACAAAAATAGCTTAAGGAAATTTAGTTTAATTATTACCAGTTTCACTGAGTCATTGTACATCCACAAACTGATCAACAATGTGCCTCAATTTCTCCCATTTATCACAAAATTTGTAGAATAAAACTGCCATGTGCTAGAGATAAGGTGATAAGGGGATGATATTTAAAAAAAACCAAACCCTACCATTAATGTATTGATGCCTACAACTCACCCCTGAAAAAGAGGAGGTAGACAAAAACATTTTGGCAGTCAGCCCTGCAATTTCAGTAGCTCTGCTGTGGTTTGTATTAGCTGAGGGGCTGCAACAGATGAAGCTACATTCTGTTCTTTCCTCATATTGGAACTTTTAGTGGGGAAAGCAAAACATCCTCAAAGATCTAACCTTGTGTAAGCATGAAAGGTTAACAGGCAAAAATCAGGCCACATCATGAGAGACTATGAAGGAAAAAGAAACCTTGGCCAAAGCAGTTATCTGCTCCAGAAGAAGAAAACAGTCAGAGACAACACAATTTGCTCCCAGAAGATAAAGTTTCTGCTGCCTGTTCAATGCAAAGGCTTCTGCTTGTTCAGCATAGCACTTTCTTTTGTATTTATTTCCCTCAGACCTTGGTGATCTTTCCTGTATTCAATTGCTCCTCTCTATAACAAAAGCAACTATTCAGGACTTGGCAGTGCTGAAACTCCTTATCTTGAATTTTAAGGACAGATTACAGTAACCTCACTCACAGTGAACAGTATTTTATATCAAGTGTATGAACCAATGTCCCCGAGAGCACTAATACTATGGAGTATGGTGCAACAGGAGTACAGATATCACACAGGATCAAAAGGTTTTCTCGCCACTTCATGCCAGCTGATAAATGGACCAATGCAATACAAAATTTTAGTGCTACAGACTAAGTCTCTGCCATTTAGTACCTAAGAAAATTTAACTAAAAATACACACCTGCATCACAACAATAGGTCAAACTACATTTGTACAAATCTGTTCGGATTGACTATTCTTAAAATATTTCTCTCTGCCTGGATTGAAAGCTGTTGTAATATGCCAAGCAAATCCAAAGGGGAGGCTAAATCTTTCTTGCTTTGGAATAGATTCAGATGCCAAACCACAAGAGCTGCTTTCACTTTAGAGATCCAAGACTTCTAAATTTCCCTTTTCTGTCAAGAATTACTGAAAGGAAATCAATCTCTATATGAGAAAAAGGAGATACAATGTTATTTCCAAGAAAACAAATTTGCAGGACCTCATCTGTCACATCTCAGACAAGTGAAGATGAACAGACCAAGTATCCATGAGCAGAGACACACAAACCTTTAATCTCACAGATGGGACTGACTTGGAGATTGCCAACCCCAACAAGGTCAAGCTGGCAGCACTCCTTATGATGGGTACTACAGTCCAGCCAAGTGTACCATGAACAAGCTGCCAAACAAAACTCACACTCTGACCTACAAATTGTGCCCATCAGTTGTTTGCAGGTGAAAAACTAAATTGCTGAAAATTTGCAATAAAGTTAACCTCTTCATATTTTATTCAAGTCTGTCTACAAATTGTTTTTACTCTTCATTGAATCAAAGACTACAGTAGTATGCTTAAGATTAATTTCTAAAGACTCTACAGCTTCGGTGCACCTTACATGCCCCTAAATCCCATCATCTCCCTCACAGATTATTGTCTGAATGCCAACAGTAACCATGGAATTTACCAACCCCATACATCAAAGCAAAGGCTTCAGCTAAACAGAGCGAGCTGAAATTGAGCTAGGATTCCTGGCAACCCCCAGCAGTGACAGAAAGGCTCTGTAGGCTACCTTTTAAGTAAAACCATCTATGAAGATATAAACATAGTATTTCCCCCCTCCACTGTTGTTTAGTTTCCAACTTCAAAATTACCTTAAATAAAATTAGTGCCTGTATATAACCCAAGAGCTTCCCCTCCTTCACCATTACTGAATCTCTTGGAGATAGCTTGGATATTTTCCTCAGGCTAACATAGCTGACAGCACATAGCAGGGTGAAACTGTCCCCATTCTGAATTAGTTCAAATGAACCAGAACAAAATGGTAGGAGAAGAAAAGCAACAGTACAGCAAAGCAACCAACACAGAGTACATAAAACAATCCTATAGAAACACCAGCACAGAGCCAGGTTTCCTGACCCCCTTTGCTTGCCCAATACATCTCTCCCATAACATATGGTGAAATTCTGAGAGAGTACTAATGAATCATAAAAATTCTGATTCTTGAAGTTAACACATTTCTGCACTTTGCAAGAGGGGCTTTGTGCAACTACCTTCTGTGGGACAGCAGAAAAAGATCATAACATTCTTCACAGCTAAAGATTACTATTAAAGTCATGCCACAGATGTTGCTTTCATACAGAAAAGTGCCTTCTAAAATGCCCATGCTCTTTCCCTTTCTTTCAAAAAAAATGAGAGGTTTTAGCTTGCAGGATTAGCAATCCCTTTTGCAACCGCTTGGATCCATCAGCCAGTCAATCCCCACTAGACCTGCCCCTCTTTGCCTCCTTATGCAAAAAAGTATGGGAAATTTCCAGTGGATACAGCCCTCCTCTGCAGTGTCTGCCTGTAAAATAGAAATCTATACTGTTTCCATTGCAAATATTATTCATTACTTGTCACTAAGGCCAACAATATTTGGTTGTGTGTAACCATAAAGATACTTTCCCTCACAGAGAATGTAGACTCACTGGCTCTTTATGGTCAAGAAAGATAAATAGATTTACTGAACATTGATGCTACCCTACAGTAACCCAGCATCAAATATAGCAAAGTAAGGACAAAATAATACCAAGCAATGGCCTATACAGTTTCTGCTTATCACAAATAAGAAATGAAGGCCTTTGATATACAAGAAATACTCGTGAAGCCTTGAATTCATATAAAATGGATTTTGTTTAGAGTCACTTTCAACTCCTAGTGCTTTCTTACAAGCCTTAGGTCTTCATTTTTAAACAATGAACCCTTTGTTTTCTGTCACACATTCACAGTAGTAAAAGCCAGATGTGAACTGCAGTCTCATTAAAAGCATTGTTGCAAAGGGTGGTAGAATCTTAGAGGACTTACGACCAAGCAGGGAGGTCTGAGACTTCCATAATTCTTTTGGTGAGAGGATACACTTTCAGAGAATAAAGCTGTCTAATGTGAAACAGCCTTTGAGCTTTCAAGTAAGTATAGTGCTGAGAGCACCACTGTTTGTAAGCAGTAAGGAATAAAGATAACCAGCATTTCTTGTGTTTACTTTATCCTGTACACCCTGAAAAGAAATACAGCTCCTAGCCAAGTAAGTACTATACTCCCAATACTAGTGCCAAACATAAATGGCTTTAACCCATTTTACATCTAACAGCTCACTAACACTGAAAACATCATTTTACACAAATCACCATACAGGAAGCCTGAAGTGGGAACAAAGACAACTCCCTCCTTGGAAGGGTTTCCACCAGAGACAGCATGATTGAGGCACATTGCTGATCCAGTAACTTGAAAGGCAGCTTCTCTCCTCCTGTCCTGGGACAAGTGGAAGGATCCAGAACTGACGCTTCACATGATTTCACTTCCTTTTCACACAAATCATGAGGAATATAAAGTGTGGACTGGATGAAGTAATTAAAAGGATTCACTTAGAAGGCAGTAAGATCCTTGTATGTACTTTCCAGGCTCAAATGCTTAAATTCTCAGGCTAACAGAAGAAAAACATAGCCAAAATTAATACTGTTACATTCAGTTCAGACTAGATAAGTCTTCAAACCTTGTAACAGTCATTTCAGTAAAACAGTATGCTCCTCTCCTAGAAGATGTTGGAAAACTATTGCATCTCTATTTCCTAAATATTAATTTTATTTTAAATAAAGCCATGTCTCCCACTTTCCCTTTATCTGGGGCATAAAGAAGACATTGCATTACAGAGAAACTGGGCAGATTTCCCAATTCAAACTTATCTCCTCTTTTGGGAATGATATAGTGAATTTAATCCAGAAAACCTGTATCATTAATATGTGCTTACAGGCATTCCCTTGAGCTTTCGAGTTTGGAAAATGGTATGAGTTATCATATCAAAATTGCAAGCTCCAAACAGGCAGAAGGTCAGCAGCAAGGTCTATGATTAAACATGAAGATAAGGTGAGAAGAAAGTTTGATTTTCACATAGGCAAGTGCATTTTTCTTTTAAAAAGTAGAGTGCTAAATTTACCAGCCCTCTCGGCACCACTGTTTAGCATCCTTGTATTAGGTCTACTTAACTACGATTAAGAGATGTAGTCCAATTCTCTTCTTTGTGAGAAAAAAAAAAAAAAACCTAAGAAAAACATAGCAGTGAATGAAATATTTCCACTTGGTAAACAAATTGCCACAAAAATAGGAGAATTACTGTCAGTACTAGAAGCAGCAGCAAGACAGAGATTTCTATTCAACCTTTAGCTTTGCTCTAGCTACCTGAAGAGCTTAACATGTTCTTTTACTTCATAGTAGGCTGCTTAAAAGGGAAAATAAATCAGTGTTGTCTATGCAGAAAAAAACCATTAAATTTTCATTAAAATAACTGTTTAATTTTTATATACAAAAAATGCCCTGAAAGTACCACTATCAGGAATGACAGAGGAAAAAAAAGTTATAGGAACTTAACTAGTGAATCTAATCAATGGAAAGTAGGACATACATAAATTTTAAAATGAAACCCCTTGCTTTTTCACAAAGAAGCAGCAACTGGTCTCTGACTGAGAGTTATGAAGCAGATTGCTTTGTGGGAAGGCAACACAGTCTATTTCAGGTTATTTTGTACTCTGAATAGCTAATAGCAGAGATGAGATATTGTGTCAGAAAGACCGTGGTTCTCATGCAGTAGACTAAT
>JBCJKH010022846.1:20966-31585 GCA_039877255.1 Loriculus beryllinus
CCACCTTTCTGCTGATATATATGTACAATCCCAGAAAAGGTTTTTGCTAAAGTGTATCTTGAGATCCACTCCCCCATACCTGAAAAGAAGGAATAAAAAAAAAATGTCTTCCACAGAGGATGTTCACTGAAAGAATATTGGCACATAGCTTTGCTAATTAAAAGGTACAAACATTTTAAAGATATTTGCTCATTTCTGCATATTAAATTACTGTACAGCAAACAGTGATTTTTTTACTAAATGCTTCTGGCTATTATGCAAATGGCAAAATGAATCAATCACATCTAATACCTGTCCTTTCCATCCTATCACTAGCCAGGGCACAGAGAAAGAATTATGTAGTGTTTGGGGAAAACTAACTAAACAGTGATGGTTTGAAACTATTATTATTGTGGATTTCAGTTGTCACACAACACTGGCAAAAGAAATAAAATAAGGAAGTCTGAGCTTCAACGATTTTTTTCCTATATTTAAGACCTACTTTAAGTCTTTCCTAAAGCCCAGATGATCCAGACCTTCCAGGGTGGAAGGCCAAAAATGACCAGCATATAGATTATTCAGACCTAGGCTGAGGTGACTAAATGATTCTCTGATATTGTTAATAATGGAAAAGACAAACAAAAATAAAAAAGCAGACAAAAGAGCACAGTAGCTGAGTCAGGACCAATACACACATTTGCTGCCAGTAAAGGCATGAAAAGATCAGAAAAGTCACAGTCCAGAACTGGCTGCCACAACTGCTGTTTCAGTTCCTTTGAGAATTAATTTTATTTATGTAAGAAATCAGTAATGCAATATGGAATAACTCAATCAACAAGATTTAAAACGAGAAGCATACAAGCCTAAGGTGGAACAGCTGCCAAACTGTACTTGGGACAGCTCAGTTCTAGAAGACCATTTTTTAGTTTAAAGACTACAATAAGCTAAATCATGAAACATTATGCCTATAAAACAGTTTGGAAATATGCTGTAATACTCAGCAAAACCAGAAAAGGCAATGGAAGTTTCAACTTGCTAATCTTTACAGTTTGAATATGGAAAACACATTCTACTCACTGAAAAGCTAGATATGAAGGCTTTTTAATAATTTATTCTTGCAAAATAAAAACTTGGGTGTGTATTCTCACTCTTAACATTAAGCTCAGGGTCCAATTCTCATTCTAATGAAGGAGGCTAAGTTTGACATTCACATCAACAGCACTAAAATTAGGCTATAAAGCTACAATTGCATTTAAACAGTTGCCTGACAATCACATTGCAGAATAAACAGAAACCTAAAATTAATTCAGAGTAATTATTTAAAAAGGCTTAAGTGACATGAGCATTGTGGATTTTTTTATTTGGTGAAGATAAGTTATCTTTGGTTTACTACCTCCTTTTAGTTGAATAGATGCTGAAATTTGCTTAAAAACATTTCATATTTTCGCCTAAAATATCTCCTGCTGAAACTACTTTTTAAATGTCAAACTAGTAAAATAAAACACGAAATAAGCCATTTTGTCTCAGAAGGAAATTGAATATATGCGTTTAGGCTAAAATTTCTGCTGGAAACACGAGCAGAATTTAATATACAATAAAGGCTATTGAGAACTTTCCAAGAAAAACAAGCTTATTTGGTTTTAGATCATTCACTGAAATAAGCATCTTACAGAAAACACATGAGTTGAAATCAAATTCTGATGAAACATGAAGGAGGCATATGCTAGTGCAGAGCGTAGATGCTCAGCAGCTCATTCAGATGGCGCTAGAGATCCCTGGTCTGCAATAACCCGTAACAGCTCACCTGGAGGGGTTATGGACCTTGAAACCGTAAGATTTTCCTTCAGTCACAGAACCGAGACATTCTAGGGATACATCCCTTGCATCTAGCAGCCATGCTGGCCAGGGTCCCAAAACAGCCAAGCTGCAAGGCCAGGGACATGTCATACTCTGCCACTGAACAGCTCTTCATTATATTAATGAGTAATGGAAACTGAAAAGATTACTTCAGATTTTTCAATACCTACCCAAACTGTCTTCAACTAACACATGTACTCTTCCAAAGCAGAATAATGAAGATCTTAAGGTCCAGAAACACTTGAATTGTGGTGCTCTGTTCTGAATTAGAGCAAGATCAAAATAAAGCAACTCTCTGGTCTTGAAAACAATCACAGAACGGAAATACTGTTGCCTGGCTAGCCCTACACTATGGCATATTTTCTCTCATGCTATTCGCAAAGGCATGTGCAGTCTCAGCCCTCATAGTCTTATATGCAACATTTTGTTCACTTCAAACTAAGTATGAGATGATGAAACTTATGAAACACAATGGTGCCAAAAGAAAGTCTGCACCACCATTAATTGCTATGTGAGTACATCAGATCTGTCATGCACAGTGACATGCCAGGCATAACAAGCATCTCTGAAGTCAAACTCCCAGTTTCTTTCTGCCACAGAATAAAGGATACTGATGACAGATGGGTAGAGTTAAGCAAGCTGTGCAGCCAAAATCCTAGATAGATGACTATAGCTGCATTTCATTGCCAAGACCAGAACACCAGTTTGTATCAGAAACCACCAACCTTGGCTTCAACCAGGAAAAAAAAAAAAAAAACAAAACAAAACTATATAGAAAAAATAATGTAACTAAAATGGAATAATCATCCACAATACTGGCTCCTATTCCTAGTTTTCTCCTCTGGCTTCAGGACTATTCCCTCTGCCTACATAGTCCCAAATCAACATAAGTGAAGAACTTGTTCCACATCACACAACACTGCCATCCACTTAAGTCAGAACTCCTTTTTTCCCTTCTATCTCTCCGCTTGAACTAGCATGTACTTTCCGGCCATGCTGACTAGGCACCAGCTTGAAGTCACTGGACAGAAAGGTTCAATCACATCTTCTGCCTATGAAGTCCTGCGTAACCTTTGCTAAAAGGTGATAATTTCTCATTTACTCCATGGCGACAGCACATCACTTGCAAAATTATTCTGAAGCTTCAAATCATATTTAGGGTGCATGCAGTTCGCAAGGACCCTGCTAGACAGATCCATCATATGTAACATGGTATTTTACCACTTTGTTCCTGCTCTCCCAGATCCTGCTGGGACTGTTTGTTTCAGGTCCATTCATCTGAACCCAAAGATACATTGTTTCTCACTAAGACTTTCCAGCAATTTCAATAGGAGCTGCAAGTGTCTAAGAATCAAAAAGATCCTCTATTTTATTGAGGCTAACTGTGCATCAAGTCCTCTTTTGCCTCATATCCCTCCCTCAAAGCCAGCAAGGCTGAAAAGAGTGTAAGTCAAGGAAATTTCAGTCAAAATTTCTTCAATTATTTGCAACATTCATTTTTTTCCTACCTAAGAAATGTAACAGGAAGTTACAGAGTACTGACACTTTATAAAGTTGCATTTTAAGCTTAAATCTATTCTCAATAAAATGAAACAATTATTTACTTAAGTATGAGAACGAATGGTATCCTGACAAGTACACTACAGTCAAACAAAATGGCAAAGAAGTTTTCAAATATTTTCCAATATTGGCAAATTGTGCAGACTTACTTTGCTAGTCATTGCCATCTGGTCAAAATGAAAACAATCAATAATACATTTCTACTAAAAGAGAAATCTAACATAGCACAACACCATACTGTTGTATGTAATAAATCAATAGACCTCCTCAGTTTTAACACACTTGTTGCAATACTTTCAAGAAAATTTTGAAAGGAGTGGTTTTTAAACCACAGAATCTTTCTTCACTGTGAACACAATAGGCTTTTCATGAGTGTTTCACCATACAGATAAATTCTTTATAAGAAGAAAATATCTAAGATTTGGAAAGGCTTTGCAATTATTAGAAAAAAAACCCCAAACCTTCATAACACGTAGTTCATAAATGAATAAGATGAGGCTGCTTGCTCCCAGACAAAGGCCATGATAAAAACTCAGAAGTTTTACAGCATCATTTCACCCTTCTGTGCTCAGAAGTACAGTTTGTAGGATCAGCCATCTATTTTTCAGTGATATTTATTCCTACCTGTAAGCCCAGACACAGGGAGATTTATGCTACATCTTCATGAAATCAGAGAATCATAGCATGGTTTGGGTTAGATCATCTAGTTTCATCCTCCTGCCATAGGCAGGGACACCTTCCACTAGACCAGGTTGCTCAAAGCCCCGGTCAACCTGGCCTTCAACACTGCCAGGATGGGGCAGCCACAGCTTCTCTGGGAAACCTGTGCCAGCGTCTGACCACCCTCATAATGAAGAATTTCTTCCTAATATCTAGCCTAAATCTACCCTTCTTGTTCAAAGCCATTCCCCTTCTTGTCTTAATGTTGCAGAGGTCCTACAGAATAGCTAACACCACCTTCAACAGAGAGGAGGAGAGGAGGACAACTAGGCTGAATAGGATGTGGAAAGAGATAGGACAGTTGAGAGTCTCTGGCTAGAACAGCCATTATCCTCAGTTTTTTGGAAAGCTCAGCTGGAGCTCTACAGTCTCAACAGTTCACTCTGCTCCTTTCCAACCTCCAAGAAAAACTCTATTACTCCATACTTGTAAAAGGAAGATAAATTTTACTTGCTGTTATTTCTAGCAGTGGTAAGAGGTAGGACAAGTTCCAAGCCACTTTGTAGTATCTGCTGGTCATCCCCAGGAGGTGGTCAGATGTACAACTGTGTCATTAGAGAAAAGTAGTATGAAAAAATACGGCATGCTTTCCATATCAAAACCTTCGTATTTATCCAAACAAGATTAGATTGCTCAGCAGAAAAGGTCAAAAGAAACTTTGAGGAAGGCCTGTTTAATATTTTGACATTTAAAAGCAGTATTGCATGAAATAAAGAAGAGTAGATTAGTCTGATTCAGGATACTGAAGGCAGAGGGAGAAAAATATGTATGATTAGAACTAAAAAAAAATGGTTTCTTGTTCTCATCTAGGAACAAGAGATAATAATGAGACAAGAAAAGGAATAAATACTAATTTACCCACTCCGCATTTATGGGTTCAGAACAGTTTTGACTGACACTCATCAGCAGGTTTGTTGTGGGGGATGTTTGGTTTTCATCACTAGTTTTAAGTTTGCTTTTTATAAAAAAAAAAAAAAGACAAAAAACCAACCAACCAAAAAAAAAAAACCAAACACAAAACCCACCCCAAACCCACAACACAAACAAAGCACCACAGACACACACACACAAGTCTCACGTTGCAGTTAAAATTACTCCTAATGACGGAATGCACCACATACTAATGGAGCACCACATACTAATCCCAGCCATTAGAAGCTTTAAATCAGAAACTGATCCAGAAAAAAAAAAGTAAACAGCCCTTAAACTTGCAGAAGTTTCTCATACTCACCCCTATTTTCTTTTCCAAGACAGACTGTTACCATTTCAAGTTACTTACAGACAACCATGAGCCTTTATATAATAATCTATGCGTGCAAAGGTAGGATAAATGAGAGGAAGTAGTAGCTTTTCAGGAAAAGATCTTTCTGTCCTCTTAGGCACTACTGGCTCTGCATCTACCCAGACATATGAAGATGCCTTTTTTCCCTATAGACGTTAACTTCCCATAAATTACTTGCAGGGTCTCTAGATAAATATCATTCACCCAAGTGTCTAATTTTCAGAGGGGCTAGAAGACTGGATCACAATACTATTAAGATGATCCACCATCATTCTGTAGAAAACACAGGAGCTAAACCAAAAATATTCCCTATCCTTAACCAATAGATTCTCAGAATAATGTGTTCTCTTGCAGGAAAATGCTGTCAACTTATCCTTCCCACACTGCGTTTGGACCATGTCTTCACTGCCTCCATTTGACATAGGCCTGATGTGCAACTGAGTCAGTCTTCCCTTCATGTCAGTATGTGCATATGGTACTTTTGAGCACCAAGACCTATTTTTGCAATCTAAAATCTGGCTGCAGATTGCAACAATAAGAAAAACATACTGGGTTTGATCTAATTTCCTTACACACAATTTGTTGAAATGTTAAGTACCTATATTCTTTAGGGAAAAAAAAATAACCAACAAAACATGGATTTAGGAGTTAAAACATGGCAAAATATCTGCTACACAAAACCTTTAAACAGAGGGTATGAGAGGGCAAGTGCAATGCAAATAGCTTCTGCTAGGCTATGCAAAAGCAGAGGTAGGGCAAGTGCTCATCAAGAGAAAAAAAAATGAAGCCTTCCACAGTTCTGTTGGTGGATACACTCAAAGCCACTGTTCCCTCAACATAGGCTGCCAGTTCTTTAAGGTCTGGAGAACTACAGGAAGGTCTATACTGCTCTCAGCTGCTCTGAGGAAGCACTCATGCATTAACCCCAAAAACCTAAGTGACAGAAATACGAGAAAAATCTTTTATAGTGGAAGGAAAGACTTGGAGAAGAAGAGGACAGAGGACATCATGCCATTAAGCATTTGCCTCTGCAAATTTGAGTTGCTGGTGCAGCAAGACAATCTCCTTCCAAAGCTAGAAGGGACAAGTGCTTCAGCCATGCTCTCCAGAATTTCTGTACCAACTTTAATGATAGTCCAGTGCAATAAAATGCAAAGCAGAAGACATGTTCCACAGGAGATTGCAATATGCTCTGGCCCAGGTTCTAGGGACTATCAAATAAAGCCACTTACCTGGGAAAACGAAAATGAATATAGCTTCATTGTATGAGAGCAGAGTGAATGGATGTTGCTCCAGCGCTGTTGTGTGTTAGTGCAAGTCATCAACTAATTTAGCCTATACGCATTAGACTGCCATTAGGGAGAGACCAGTACATTTGTCAAATAGTATGGTATGTAGGCAAGGGTTCTTCACCATTACTAGTTGAAAAAAAAAAATCTAACCAGGTTTTCTCTTAGCAATGAATAAGGTCAATACTGACCACAGAGAAAACCTCTGAAATAGTGAAAATGGTGACAGAAAAAGGGATGAGGGGAGGCACATTCTGTTTAAAACTACAGTCAGGAAATTTGATATTGGAAGGGAACAAGCCAATAAATCAGGTGATAGTTACTAAGTATCTATATCAGGATAAAGGGGAAAAAAGGCCCAAGGCATTATATCCCATGAACTGTACAGGCAGACTGAACTGCATTGCAGGTCAGCCAGAAATGTTTGTGCAAGGTAACTGGCCTATAACCTTCACTACAAGGAACCACACTTCAAGCATATTCAACTTCTGAATTCCAGAGCACAATGTTGGCCCAATAACATATTTTCATCTGGTTACAAATCTGAATGTGCTGTTCCTATACACACTTTCCAGTAAAAGAAGAAGATACTGCCACTGAATTGGCATTTTTGAAAGCTTACGTAAATAAGCATACATAAAGAGGGCACGAGAGCAATACGTCAATTAATAAGGAAAATTTGCAGTGACAAAGTAGCTCCATTTCAAGAACTTAAGGTTAACAGAGGCCATGTCAGAGCATGTTTAACCTCACACAGTTCCTCTCCCACAAGTTTTCCCCCACTACAACTTGTGCATCTCTTCTTTTTAAATGTTCAGGTACATTCACTAAGTGTGGGGACTGCATATTCTGGGGTTGTTCTTTAGATAGCCTTCCTTAAGACTAAAGCATGCAGAATGAATCATTACTGGGATGCAGTAATGGAACTCTGCAAAGTGCTAGAGTTCACTAACTGCCCGGCTAGACATCTACTAAAGCATGCATGTAGCATACTGCAAGTCAGACAATTCTTTTTTATTAGTTTTTTTGTTTCATTTTAAATGAAGACAGCATACTGACATTACAAATGCTTATTTAAGAATAGACAGGAATTCTGAGAAAATGAAAGAAGTCATCAGATACTGAGCAAACCTCAGTTTGAACTGCTCTGGACAGATAAAATTCTCATCAGTTTTAGTGATTCGTACATTTTAAAATTACTGGTTAGCTTTATCCTTCACCTCCAAAAAGCTGTCCATATTCTATGATAGGATTGATAACATTGCAGTTGTTGAATTGTCTGATTTACCATCCCATTTTCTTACAGAATTAGATGAAACCAAAAGAAAATGTTTTCAATGAAACTAAATTAGCTGTTCAACGCAAAAATTCTAAAGAATTTATTCACATATACAGTAGTTCATCAGCTCTAAAACTCTAGGCTTTATTATGTGCTTGTCAGAATAAATGATAATGCCAAGTGGCTGGCGGGATAATGAACAACTGCCATGATAAATGAATTGCCACACAAAGCTATCTGAAATTCAAAGATGACTACAAGAGAGCAACACTTAGAGCTACACCTACAGTTTCTTTTTCCATTTTTTTCCCCCATGTGTTGTGCAATTTTCTTCTGTCTCAAATTTGCTTGGCTGGAAAAGAGGTGGAACATGAAACAAATTGTGGATAAATTCTCTAGAGATGTGAAGTAAATTCCACTGCAATCAATGAATGATTGTACAGTCATGTCACAGATGACTTTGCCCTGAGAGTGAAAAATTTAGCAAGCATTGTTAATATATTCACTTATCCACAGTTATTCAATTTGCCCTCTGATGAACATATATCTGTTATCTACTCTGTTAGCACGTTCTCCTTCCTGTTGCTACCCACACTACATAAAACTAAAAGGAAGATTACTACAAGTGGAGATTGTTGCTTTACTGTGCTAAGGTGAAAAAGAACTCCAAATTCAGTTCCAAAATATATTTCTATAGTACCACCTCCAAGCCAATGAAAACAGGTTTTAACCACAAAGCAGAGAAATCAGTGGAAGAGAGGATTTAATTGAACTCTCAACCTCTTTGACTGTGCAAAGACCCAGAAGAAATACACTGCAGACCACAGTATGGAAAACATCACTTATATAAACTCTCTTTATTTATAGCAGTACCGCAATGAGCAGACAGAGCTATTGAATTAAGCAAGTATTACACACACTTTCAAGACTATGTTCCATAGGGTACAAAGATCCAAAATGAGACAAAATACTCAGAAGGCTTAACATCATTTTGAATGTGGCTTTTTTCCCCTCCCACGTCCCAAATGAGTTACAGTTTCTACATTATTTACGGCATAAACTCAGCACTGAGATGTAGAGACCATAGAAAGAGTTGCAGGGTGGGGTGGAGAAAAAAAAAAGAAAAAGAAAGTCACACTTGCACATGGAAGCATACATTGTACATTTCAGGTTGAGGCAGAGGTGCAGGAAGAAGAGATCAATGGACAAGAGCAGCCCTAAAAATCTCCATTGGAATGAGCTATTCCCCCCATCCCTGTTAGCTTTTTGTTATATACTAACAGGATTTCTAGTATTCATATGTGAAGTAAACTATGAAAGACATCTACGCTCTAATGGATCAGTACTGCTTTCCGTAGCTCCCGTCAGCTTTTCTGAACTCCAAACCAGTGCGAGCTTATGGAGAAAGAAAAATTCAGGTCAGCAGCCCTGATAACAAAAGCTGTACTTGCAGTGTAGGTAATTGTGAGAAAAGCAATTGCCCATGAATTGTCACTGAACCAAAAGCAATTAGATTTCACAAAAAGGAAACTGTTAGAAACAAGTTTTCTTTAGAAGGATATCAAAGACACTTCAGTACTGTATAACGATGCACACTACCAGAATCTTCCAAGCGTCTTAAAAATAAGAGTAGCCACTTTTATTACAGATGGCCACAAAATAAATTTGGCCTTTTCAACTTCGGTTGTACTTAAAAAGAGGTTATTAGGAAGTACCTGAAGAAGCAGAAAAGAGTTTTGAAATAACTGAATCTGAAGTTTAAGTCACAACTTCAGGCTTGGAAACTAACAAGGACAGGGAACAACAAAAAAAAAAAAATATATATATATATATAATAAAGAGAAGGAAGAGAAGGAGGAATGATCAAGACTTTCAATAGGAATGAAAAAAAAAATAAAAATCAAAGAATCACACAGGACCGTGTCCTCTGGAACTGTCTTGTCCTTCACAGGAGAGGTGACAAAGCAAAAGTGACAGATTTCTACCAAGGCAGATACAAACTGTGCTTTAAGCAGTGCAATTCAATGTTTCATTATTACTAGGGAAAAAAGGGTGGCACCTAAGAACTGGCCTAAGCAGCATCATGCGAGGCTGAGCTTTGAAACAGTCAAGTCTGGAATTTGACAAATACTCATCCATCTTCATGTGCTCAACAAAACATACCTTAACAGAGGCCTATTTTCAGAGAACAGCAAGTCTTGTAGCAGAGAAAACAGAAAAGGATTTCAGATATTCCAAAGCATTCCTCACCTCAAAATTTAAGAGAGCACAGAAAGTTATTTTAGAAAGCAACTGTGACCAATGGTGTTAGAAAATGACAGCAGAGAATGTCTGAACTGAGTAAGCTGAAAGCCTGCACCACAGTGCAAGCCTAATTGTTGCAGTTTGTACTGTACAGTTGCAACCATTTCAGAGATGCTAGAAAGCCTTTCTGAGCAGGACAAAATTAAGCAAGAGTAGTTAAACTTGTTTCACCTAATTAATGTATATACAAATCTAATTTGTATAAAGTCCTGACCATTTTTCTTCTAGAATTAACCTTTAAACTGATCATTGCCTACAAGCAATACTAACATTAAGCTAATACCACAACTTCCAGAGATTAATTGAAAACATTACGGGTTATATGCCCATATTACCATTGAAAAACTAC
>JBCJKH010022848.1:5880-21374 GCA_039877255.1 Loriculus beryllinus
TTTAAGAGTCTCATCAGTTGTTCTAGGCTGGCTCAGATTTAAACAAGAACTTCAGTGTTTCCCTGTTCACTAGCTAGTGAAATGGATGCAAATTTTCATTATCCTGCCTTTATTTTGGCTAAAAAGTAGGGGTAGAATCACTTAAATCTTGCTTGTTAAATCACATGACTATTCCTTCTAGGAGGTCCTAGGCATAGAGGTGTATTACTTAGTACCTGATCAGAAAATATTGAACTTAATATTGATGCCAGAAGTTTTTAAATAGGCCCTGGTAGTTGGGAGGTTGAACAAGCTTTTTTGAAGCCATCTAACCATAATAAAATTGTGGAAAGGTGGTACCTTCACATAAATAATTTTATAGCTTATACAGATGTAGGGTTTTAAAAATAAGTGTTTGGGGAAAAAACTCATGCTCACAAATTAAAAAGCCCAAATTCAAGCAGACTAAATGATATTATATACACAACAGGGAGTTGAAGAGATGTCATTGTATTTCTTATAGCAATATTCTACTTCCTAAGACACCAGAGCTATTTTATATTGAGGGACTTTTTTTAATTTAGCTTTATCAGATTATCTTGGTGAGGAAGGAGATGCAAAAGGGAACGTCAGTGTTTTTCAGCCCTTTGCTTTTAGCATTCGAGGGGGAAAAACATGCTGTCACTTCACCGTGCTGTTACTTTTTTCCCTATTCTGTTACTCTTCCTCAGCTTCTTCCCAGAGACACTGTGATCCTCTGTGGTAAAAAGTATTGCTTTATTTTTCATTTGCTTCCTTTCCAGCAATAACAGCAGGGATAATGGCATCATCAGTGAGACCAACCAAGATGACTCTACCCAAACAATTCATGATAGTTCAAGGGTACAGGCTGTGGACTTGGAGAACTCACCTGGAGCCATGGTTAGTGCTCCATTTTCTGTAATAGTGTCCTCATTTTGTGCAGTCCTGCTTATCTGCTTGCTCCAGCTTATCACACGGACTTCTGTATTGCCAGGTACTGGTCACTTGAAGCATAGGTCTGCCTTGAAGAGGAAGGGTTGTTCCGTGGCTCCCACTGTGTGTATCACTGTTGTCAGTCAGCCTTGGCCTAAGGGTTTATGTTTACAAAGCTGAAACTGGTATATGTAATTCTGGACTTCTTAAGACAGGTCCATCTGCTCTGTAGGTACCAAGTGGCCTTACTAAATCTTGCCAAGAGCAACTGGTTTTCGTGGCCGCTTTGAGAAAAGGAGAGGCTAATAGAATCAGAGCAACCTCTCATTTCCTCAGAAAGGATCTGCTCCTGAAGCATTAATAGTTTGGTTTTGTGTAACTGGGTTTATGCTTATAAAATTAACATCTCTTGGTGTTAAACAAAGCATAAACCCTCTTTAGTTAAATCTAGGAGATTTCTACCAGAAGTTAAAAATACATGTATGTGCATTCCATGCCATTGGCCATGTTTTCTAAATTAACAGTACATGAGGTGATGAAAGGGATATATGTAGATGTTATTAAAGGAAAAATAGGAAGGAATGATGAGAAGGCTGAAGAGTTTTAAGTACTCAAAAATTAAGAAACAGAATAACGCTGTCTGTGTAATCTTATATTACTCCCCATGTATACTGTGATAAAATCTTTAATTATGTGATCCCATGCTATTTTTTTCTACAGGACTCCTGCCTCAGTCAGTGCAAAGGATGGTTAGTGATCTCTGAATAAGTAGCAACTTGATACTTCATTCTGTCTTCATATCCCTCCACCCCCATCCTGTGTCCCTATTTACTGCAAACTATTAACTCCTGTTCTGAATAAGAACTATGTCCTCATTTCCTGGAGTGTTTTTACCTTTTTGTAGCATCTGTATGATTCACAGACATTAATAGTTTTATTTTATTAGTAGTTTTCTTTTATGAAGTAAATGATTGTTTACCTTTTTTCTGTCCCATTCCTCAGTATTCTGGTATTTGTCCATTCTGCAAATCCATTTCTTCTTGGGCTTCAAAATTTGTAGGCTGGGTCTTGTCAAACCTAGTCCTGTTCTTGCTGACAGAATAGCACCATGAAATTTTAGGAGATAATTATTATTTCCTCTTGTTTTTGATGCTTGTCAGCCAGAAAAGAGCCACATTAACTTTTGCCCATAACTTTTTTCTAGTTATGCACTTATGCTGTTGATTTTAGATTCCCGAAGTATTTCTCTGAGTATTGTGCTAGTTTTGAGCTCCTCAGTGAGTTCCCACAGGCATTTACTTGCTGATGGGAATTCAGCAGAGGCCATCAAGGTCATTGAGGAATGAGGTACATGATGTTTTAGCCTTTATAAGGCTGAGACCTTTATTGAAGGTTAAGAGAGCTTCATAATGGTAAGATGCAGAGAAGATTGAGCACTCTCAGAGGTGCCCAGTGACAGGATAAGATGCAGTGGCTGCAACTTGCAGCCCTGAAAAGCTCCAATTAGATCAACTAGATTTAATGGGTTTTGTGCATGGTTGGGTTTTGGTTTGGTTATTTTTTTTTCCCCTACCAAGAGGGTGGTCAAATACTGGAAGAGGTTGTGAAATCTCCATCATTGGAGATATTCAAAGCTCTTCCGGAGATGGCCCGAGCAACCTGCTCTAACTGTACCTGCTTTGAGTGTGTGTGTGTATGGCAGAGGGGGTATGTACTAAATGACGTCAACAGCTTCCTTGCAATATAAATGATTCTAAGTTAATTTAATGGCTCTGTCCTCTAGTTTTCCACTGAGAAATTGTTATTGGAGACCAAACTTCATTTTAGTCTTTTGGGAACACATAGATGGAAGCATGGAACAGGACACTGCATTCCTTAATGATTAAAAACAGAAAAAAATCTGGATTAGGCAGTGCAAAATGTTTTTTTAAAAAATCTTGTTTCCCCCCCTCCTCCCAACATCATACACAATTGCAGTGATGCAATTTGGAGTATGACTGTTCTACAACCATCTCTCTTGCCCACCCCTTGCATTTAATGCAAGGTAGAGGTCCAAATTTCTGTGATGTTAAGCAACTTAGCAGTTCTGTAATTAACCTTTGATTAGGTAGCTATTGCTTTGATAGATGTGTTTTCCAACATAATTTAATAAATGCCTGTGCTAATTTTGTGTGTTCTTTTTCATTTTTAGGAGCTGCCAACACGGGAAACTATTGAAGATCTCAGAGGTATCTTAAAGGCTTTACAAATCCCTTTAAATTTTTGTTTAATCATTGCTTGCTGCAAAGAAAAAAAAAAAAGAGGACCCACAGCAGGTTCCATTGTGCATCATGTTAGTAGCTGGATAGTAAAGCTTGAGAGAACAGAATCTCAAGGGAATTCTAATAGACTAAGCTTTCTTAGCAGTCAGCTAAGCTGTTTGGGATGCAGCCTTTTGGTGAGCATGCAACTAGCTTTCCCCGTTTTGGCATAGAGAGATAGATGAAAGAGCCTTCCCCACTCATCCTTGGGAAGCTCTGTGCCTCTGCAAAGCATTAAACTAGGAAGCCAATGATCAGATCACGTCTTAAAGCTCTTACATACCTTCTTATTGTAGACTCCTCTTGTTATTGTTGAGCTCTGTAGTGTATAATCCAGCACACCCTGCTTTGCCTACAGTTCCAGTGTTTGAGAAGCTTCAATATATTTCCTTTTTGTTAAGGTTAATCACCATATCCTATGGGACCATTTAAGAATGACACAAAATGATGCAACAAACTTCTGTTGCACTGGCTTGTTCTTTCTTTCATCGCTCTGTAAATGGAGATAATTCTGTAAAACATTTTTGTTTTAATATTAGCTGTTTCTTGAACTATTTTGATTATTTAAACTAAATAGACATGCTGCTATACCTGTCCTGAGCTGGAAGGATTCCAGCTTGCTATTATAATATTATATTATATAGCTACACGACGTATTATGTCGTGTAGCTAACAAAAAAGATGCTTGATTAGGAGCTGTTTTAATCAGCTATATCATCTGTGCTTCCTTTGCTCTGCTCTGGGTCAGGTTTTGCTAGCTAAAGATCGTACTTCAGTAATGCACAGTGTTCATGTTTATGTGTGTTTATATATGTTCCCATATATTTTTTATTAGGTGTTACGGTATTAGAAGATCAGGCAGCACCACCAGTTTCATCTACCTCACCCTGTGTCAAAACAGATATATTACCTGTTTCTACAGCCTCTGCTTCAGGTGCCACCATATCACCAGTAGCGACAAAACCAGCTGCTATGGAAACACTTCCTGGTAATGGAATACATGAAGAAGGAGGAGATGGACAGCATGGATCCCAAGATATTATTGTGGACAGGGATGTAGCTAAAAACTTCTCCAATATTTCTTCATCGCAAGGTGATATTTTGAGGACTGGTGTTTCTTCAGAGCCATGGGACAGTGAAAATTCAGTTATTTCAGACCATTTGAGTAATCCTAAAAGCTATAAAAGAGAGAAACTGCCTGATGTATCACCACACACAGGCTTTACCAGTTACTGCCCACAGTGCAATGCCATTGCAACCAAAGATCTTGAGCACATGGAAAGTTCTTGGAATGGCAGTAATATCCATGAGGACCTTGATTGCTCAGACAGTGAGACTGCTGTTGCAGTTGTGGACAACTCTCTTCCTGGAGACCAGCTATGTGAGCCCATTAAAATTGTCATCACAATGAGTACTACACCAAACACCACCCTCAGAGACCTGCCAGGCTGTGTCCATCTAAAGGCCCTGGGAACTGAGAGAACGAGCTCAACCCCTGAGTCTGGTATAGTTACAGCAGGTTGGCCAAGTCAGCAAACTAATGAACAGCTCAGAATCCCTGTTATCACTTTTGACCTGTCTGATGACAGTAAAGGTAAGGCATTCCCAGAAGTCAGTGAAAGTGAAAGAGCTCCACAAGCTCTAAAGGCAGAGCTGTTGTCCAACCAATGCTCTGGCTATGAATCGGGTGATGCAGTAAAGGAACACAGCAATCCAGCAAATAGTCCTTTAGAAACTAACACTTGTTCAGATCCAAGTCGGGAGAATGCTTCTGAAAATGTCCAGACTGTGGATATAACTTCTAAGGAGGACCTGCAGAACCTAGACCCGCAGTCCTGTAGAACTGCTCATGAAAAGAGGCACATGCGAGTGCTAAGCGTAGACAGTGGAACGGATGTCCTTTTAAGTAAGAATTTCATAGAGGTATCTGACAAAGAAAAGACCTTACCAACTTCTAAGTCGGATCTAGAAGCTAAAGAAGGACAAGTGCCTAATGAGTCTAACTTTCTAGAGTTTGTGTCCCTCCTGGAATCCATTAATACCTCAAAGATGAAGGCATCTAATCAATCCACTGTCAAAATGGAGATGACAAAGGAAAATGGGCTTGTTGGAGGTATAATGCCTTTTTTACAACTCTCTTTGGAATTAAAAAGTGACTAGTTACATTATTTATAGCAGCTTATCCTGAGATCTGTAGTTGGGCGAATTCCCAGTGGATAAATGGTTTTGCTAATAGGGCCAGGGAAGAGTGGGCTTGGTAGGACAAGGTGATTTAGTGAAAGTGTGATAGTGTCAGCAGCAGTTTTCTGAATGTTTTATTTTATTAACATTTTTCCTTTGGAAAACCTAATGCTAACCTCAGTAAGTGTCCAGTGTGTATCTAGTATTCTGTACTAGAACAGCATGCATGTGTTAGGCCTGGATTGTTGGAATACCAAAAACATTTTACAAAAATGTGTACAGCTACAGTTTTCCTGTAGGTTCCATTTAGCTTTCATTCTGCCTTTCTGAAGTTTTTCCATATATCTCTCTAATCCAATGCATGACACCCTTATCTCATTGCATCTTTCACTTGTATCTGTTTTTTCTTCCAGTTTCTAGCTCTGTGCCATCTCTTCTGCATTCATCCCTTCTCACTTTAGCCACTCCCTTCCTGTGCAACTCCTTATTTGCTTTCCTCTAAATATTGCTTCTCTTTCATCTTTCCCTTTGTTCTTCATAGCAATCCACTGTTGCTTTTCCACTCTCTTGAGCTTGGCTAAAGACGTTGCCTCTCCACAGCTTGGATTCACTTCTCTTGTACCTACCCACCTGTCCATTCTTTAGTTCTCCTAGGCCTGGTGCCTTCCTTCTGGTCTGTCTTGCCTGTGTTTCCTTCTTAGACTGTTCTGCAGAGCAGTTTCTGTCCTGCTCTATCAAGTTTATCAGCCTGCCTGGCTGGCTTCAGTGTTCTGTAGTTGCCCAAGACCTGGGCTGGGGAAGCCCTGATTTTCACCAGAGCCTGCCCAGCTGGTCCCGTCTTGAGCCCAGCAAGCCCTGCCAGGTCCCTGGGGTACAGGGCCCTCTCCCTGTGCAACAGCACACAACAGCACAAGGGTCACAGCAAACAGGTTGTGACTTTTTACTGCTCCTCGACAACAAAAAGGAGTAATGGTAATTTGACTTGTGTGAGGTGACTTAGCTGAAAAAATGCTAAAAATGTCAGAAGTTTAAATAGAGTGCAGCTAATCTAGAAAGGGCTTTCAGCCAAGTTCCCTCAGATAATATGAATGGGGAAGATTGCTGCATAAAAGAAAGCAATGGGTGTTCAGAATAAATCAAACTTTGATTCCACAGTGACAAAAAAAGGAACCCAAACACAAGCCCAAAACTTTATTAATGTGTGTGTAGTTATTGTGCTTTAGAGCTGACAAATGAGATTCTTCTTATTGGAATCCAGGATTCTGAGGAAACAGAGGGATTCTGGTTGTCCCTCAAAGCAAGCTGTTACTTAAACACCCTGAACTGAATTTTCTACTTTCCAATTTCTCAAGTCCTTATGTTTGTGAGATGGTGAAGTTGAGCTGTGTACGTGTATAATGAAGTGGCCTTGCTCATTTCTAGTGCAGACACAGCAAGTGTCAGCCTGGGAAAGGAGCAGGACTAGCAAGGGGGTTGCCCCACAGGAGCAAGAGTGGTGGCTGTGGCTCTTGTCATTGTGAGGTTTCTCCTGCACCTTGGACCAGTGCTGTGGGAAAAAGGAGATTCAATCAGAACTCTTGAAGCAGGGGAGAGGTAGTTCAAAGGCAATTATTTTTAAGAGCAAGTAGGCTTTGTTTTCTAGCCCAGTCAGAACGTGCTGTTTGCTAAAATAAATTACAGTTATTATTGGCAGCTTCTCCACAGTAAGACTGGATTTTAGGAATGAGAAAGCCTCTAATTTGTTTACAGCCTTGCAATTACAAATACACTTTAACAAAACAGCATCTTAAAACAGATCTGAATAAACATTATTCCCACATTAAAGTGGTTATTCAAAAAAGCCCAAGTGTGTGTGTGTGGAATACAGAGCAAGTCCAGCTATGCATCAATTGTTTTGAGGGAGGAGGTTGTTTGTGTTTGTTGTTCTTTTAGCCTTGCAAGCTGCCTAATTGGCAAAAGCTGGTAATAGATGACTGGTCCAAATGAGATTGAGATGCACCTCAAAAAGGTGTTTATTAGGCTGTGTGAGAAACTTGGCAAATTCCTGGAAAGCTGGATGTTCAGAGCTGTGTGTAAGAGAGCTGACATTTTGCACAATTTGGAGAAGGTGAGGAAATGTGCTCTTCAAAACAGTCTTGTGACTGAGTGAATGTCATGGATGGGTCTGTTATGGGTGCTCCCACATAGAACTTGAGTTCTGTGAAAACAGAAGAGAGATCATCCTGATCATGTAAGCCTTTGCTAATAGACAGCTCAGTAAAATGCTGTACAATAAAATTAAAACCATGCTTTATGCTACCAAGAATGCCAGATTTAATGTGTTAAAATACAGGACATAAAAAAGCCATTTAAGAGCTGTTCTGTTGCCATCCCACCTCTTCTAGATCATAAGGAAGTACCACTGAAACCATTGCTAAAAATGACTTTCAGGCCAGTGTCCTTTCAGTTCTGAATGAAGCTTGTACCAACCACATAATGAAAGCAGGTTGGAGGGCGAATTTTCTTCAGTCTGTGAGAAGCATAAGGAAGGCCAGGTTTACTGGCTGCTTTGCGTCCCTCTGGCCTGTCTGGAGCTAAGTAAGAGCGGCTGTGCGTCAGATTTATGCAGGGCAAAGTCTCGTGTATGTCCCCTCTGGTACAGCTGGTTTGTAATCTAGGCCAGGCAATGTTATTGCAAGGGAGCAAAGCCTGCCATGGGAGTGGTGGAGAACCTAAACCAGGACTGTGTGGCCTGAATTTAGATGTTTTTGCAGGCTCTTTTTAGAAAAGGTACTCATCATTCTGGGCTGTGCACAAGCCACAACCTCAAGTGATTTCTGGATCCCAAGTAATTATCCTTCTCCTATGAAAAACTAAACCGTACTCCTGTGGATATTCTTAGACTCCTCAGGGTTTTTTCCCTGTGTATGAGAAAGAGCCCTATCGCTTGACATGTAATCATGGGGAAGAGAGATCTTGCGCATTGAGTCACCAGCCCAAATGAGAGCCGTGTTGAGAGGGGAGAGCAGGGGAGTTTGCTGGCAGTAGGTAGCATTTAGGACACAAAGTCCTACCCGATGCCAGCTCTTCTCTTGGAGCAGCTGTGTGCCATCCCTGGATCAGAGCTCTCATCCATGGTCCAGGGAGGGACCATGTGGCATTTGATACCGATCCTCGGATGGGTAAGAAATAGGGTGCAAAACTCAGTTCTCTAAATCTGATACTTCATGTATAAGGCTTGACAGGTTGAGACTTGAAAATTTCAGTCTTTAGATCAAAGAGGTAATAGTAAGTTTGATGACAAGACTGACACCTGTAAACTAACCAATAGGTTACTTCCAGAGGTCTGTATTCTGCCATAATTATTAGAAATATTGATTAAACTACTTAAGTGAGACCTCAAAAGCCTTGAGTTTGTTCCCATCTCCTCTGCTGGCCTAGGAGATTGTTCTGAGCAAGTGACTTTTGTGCTTAACTTTCCTTGTCCTGTAACAGGTACAGTGAGTATCACTAGTTTTTCCTGTTGCTTCAGGATTAATGTAGTAATCCTGATTACTGGGTAATCCCATGTAATTCTTTGGTACCCATGTTAAACTCTTATAGCAATTCTTGGACTTTTGTTTGGTTTAATATCAGGTTCTTTTAATATGTTTGTGGCATAGTAGGCAAATTTGGGTTGAGAATAAAGCACATAAGCTAGATGTTTCTGCTGAAACAGCCAGTGAAGAAAGGGTTGGGAGTATTTTTAGGATGTGAATGGGAGAGCTCACAACTCATAGAGAGCTTTTTTCATGCTGGTACTAGCAAAATCGTAGCACAATTTGAAATAAGTTATCTCTGCAACCAAACAGGCAATAAATATATTTTAAAGTGACACTTTCTATTTTGATGCGTAGTGTTGCTGAAGGAAATAGATTCTGTAGCACAGCAGTTAATGAACAGAAGAGTCTCAGCCTTAATTAGCTCAATTCTGCTTGACCAGATTTCAAACCAGATGGCGTTTGAAATTGACAGCAGTGGCATTTTTACTTACAGGAGTGAGTTACCGAGACTAGAGTAGGGATATACGAGGGAAAATGCCTGGGAGATTCCGAAGAGATGGCACAAAATGGTAAAAATATTTTTAAGAAAAGTTACAGACCAATAAAGCTTCGTTTTAATGGCCTAATAAGGTAACATTAAAGTTGAGATACACTGTCAGTTGTTGTCATTACTGTGTGTACAGAGGCTGCTCCATCTCAACTGTAAAACTTTCCAGCCTCCTGCCAGTGTGAACCAAAAGCTTGTCTGCAAGCGGAAAAGTTACATGGCAAAGGAAATTTTGGTGTTATAACTGCATTTGAATTAGGAGCTCATTGGTTAGTGTTGGGATGTTACATTTTTACATGTTACTATGCTGCTACAACTCTTCGGTGCAGATAAAAATGTTTGCGGAAGGTATCTTCTAGCCATATGGAGTGTATAAGAAATGCTTATCTCAATACGACTTTTACCAGGATAACTAAAGGATGTATTTTGTGCTCAATCAAAATAGAAAAATTGTATACAGACTAAAACTTGGTTGTTTGTGCAGGACTCCTCTGAATCACCCTTCTCCAAGCCTGTCTTAGCTATGATTCCTGATAGTTACGCCTCGCATACCTGAGTCATTTGACATGTAATTTTCAGATGAATTATGAAATTAGTTGCCAAGCTTGGGGCTTCTGCGAGCCCAGCCATGTGTGTGCCAGAGACATGTGGAGCGGTGGCTCGGGATAAATGGCTTGGTAGGAGGCCACAGGGAAGGTTCAAGTGCACTGCCATGTTGTGCTTTTTACTCTTCTCTTGCTCTTGGAGAATTTTTTCCTAGTCATTTCAGCTTTGCCAGCACAGATTTCCATGCAGGGAGCTTTTGGTGATGTGGAGTTGGTTATGTACTCTGGCAGAACACTCCCAGTCTAGACACCACTATCTCCATTTAAATACTGAAGGTGTAAGTCACTTGGAAGAAAATGAGTAATAATTGTGACACCCAGTCACAAACCTATTGTGGCCCACCTTTCCCATGCTGGAAGTACTCATCACAACGGTGGTGTCTGATTGGCATGTAAAGCCTGTAAGAAGCAGTATGTTTATGTTTTTATTATTGTGGCTCTTTACCACTGCAGGGAAAGTAAGTCTGCAAGGCTTGTGGTTTGGAATGGAAAAGAAAGAGGCATTTTCTAAAACCACTAGATAATCAAATTAAAAAATCTTTTTTAATTGTTCCAGCCCTAGAGCTAGTTTTGGGCAATATGGGACCAATTAGATTATTAAAACCGCAGTTTCTGATCTCTATCAATTATTCTTATGGCTTGAGGAGCCCAAGCCTTTAGAAGGTGATTTTGATTAGGTGTCTGTGGCTCCGTCACCTCTCTCAGCTACAGTTACATCATTAAGGGGACGTTTCACTAATGCCACAGTTAAATAAGGCACAGTTTCTGTTTAAAATGGACTTTAAATCTTTAATTAGGAAAAGGGAAAAAAAGAAGTTGCCTGCTTCCCTCCCTGCTTTTTTTTTTTATTTTTTTATTTCCTCCTAAATAGAAGCAAGTCGATCTGGAAGACCTATTGAATCTTCTCTCCATGCGCAAAGGACACACACAAGATTTCCCTAAACCAACCTTACACTCATTGTATCTATTGCACAGGAAGTAGGGATCCTTGGTCATTGCATGCCACAGACAGCGGGAGACTCGGAGCGTTGGCAATGTTGTAGTGAGATTTGTTTCTTCTCTCCTTGTGGAAGCTGAAAAAACCGCTGTGTGGTCATACAGTTGAAGTTGTTCTTATGCTTCTGGGTTCTCCCTCTTTTCCTTCCCCCTCCCCAAAAGTAAATGTCAAGTGTCTGCAGCGAAAAGTAGTTATGTGTGTCTCAGGCTTTAAGGTATTAGAGGGGTGTGCCCTGTGAACTGATAACTGGTGTAGAGATGTCTTAACTCATGAAGGAGGTTTGTTTGTAGAAGTAATGTATTATTAGATCAACTAGTATGGTTGGAGGAAGACAAGACATGATTTGAAAGGTTTGCCTATCCCAAAGCTTTTTTGCCTTTTTTTTTTTTCAGTTACATCATTTGGCCTAATAAAAGATATTATTATGTCTCTCTACAAGCCTTGAATCTATTTTATCCTCAGACCGTCTTAGCTAGGACACCACTGTTTCTTGGCTGGACTGTTGGCTCTTGCAGGTTAGGATGGTGGTTGTAATGGTAGGAAATATGGTTTAACAAATTATTTTATTATATTTTTTTTTGGGGGGGGGAGGAAAAGGGGAAAGAATTCTGGGTTGTTTTGTAGGGTTTTTTCTTGATTAAATTTCTAAGGTATTTAAACAGCAGGTATTGCAAGAAATCTGAGTAAGTGCATTTTAATACAGGTTAGTGCTGTATTTTTCTTTCAAAGCTTTTAACTGTGCAACTGCGCGTGGTGCTGATGAAATCACTGTCTTAGTTGCACTTTAAAAGCCTAACAGATAATTCTTTTTGTTTGCAGTCAAAGCACAAAATGTTGCAAAATGTTTGGTACTCAACATGGATGTTAGTAGCTAAAAGAGACTATTGCTTGAAAGTTGTTCACATGTGTAAGTAAATTACATGCCTATGTAGAGAGGTAATATAAATGTAATTGGTATTCAAAGTAGTAGAAATCTGATAAGTCTATCATGTTTGTTTTAAAATCTAGAGTTCTGTATTTTCCAAGCACAGGAAAATCTACTGCAAAATTGCTTAGCCAGTTTGTCCTTTGTCCTGCATTGGATGTGTGGCCAGTGGAGAAGAGGAATTAGGCATGTACCTGCTTTCCCATCCAAGAGCTCTATTTCCTTTGAAGGTTCTGCTTTCTCTTTTGAAAAAGGGGAATTGTCCAGTGCTTCTGGTTTTCTGCTGCTGCTATACACAGCTTGGGAACAAATTATGGCGCCCAGGGAAGCAGCCTGCTAGCATTCTGGGTTAGGGACAGATTGTTTTCCTCTGAAACAATAGGAGAAGCAAAGCAGAAATTCTGTCTAGTTTGTCCTTTGCTTCACACAGCTTGTTTTTGAAACAGCCCGTTCATGCAGCCTCCTCAAGTCAGAGTACCTCCTCATCAGGATTTCTGTGATTGTAATCTTTTAAGTAATTTTAGTGTTTTCTGTAAGACTGGTACTAATTGTAGTATTTTAGCTTTTCTCTTTTAGATGTCCTTGTTCAGTAGATAATGAACAAAACTCTTAACAGTCATTTGTGGAGAGTGGCTCCACTTCACTGCCCTGTTTTCCAGATAGCCAGATGACGGAGAGAAAAGAAGAAGTGGTGGGAACAGAAAAGCACTGTGAGCAACTTCCTAAACAGGAAAGATCAGATGTACAAAGCCAAGATCGTGCTAGTACTAGTCCGGTGCTACCAGAGTCTGCCAAATTTGCAGCACTGTAAGGCCAGTTTACTTTACAATTCTGTACTTCAAAGTTATGATGTAAGCTGTTTTGTTTCACCGAGTAGAAATGACATAAACTTTTAATTAACCTCTCTTTCTTTTTGTTTTATTGAAAACAAGAAAAAAGTTCCTCATAGTAGTTTTGAAACATTTTTGTGTCAAGTTACCAGGGCAGCAGGCAAAGGCAGATAATCTACCGGGTAACTTCTCAGCAAGACAGTTCTGTCTTGCAAGTAATAAGTGGACCTGAGGCGTCTGTGCAAGATGAGCTCTCCGTGGATGCAATGCACGTGTTCATAGATGAAAATGGTGAGTTTCCGTAGTTGGAATAATTAAAATGTGTGAGGAAATTCTAAAGAAACTTTGGATGCCCTGGAAGGATATTTCTCTTGTCTGTTACTGATTGCATGTTTTTCTGTGTAAATCAAAGAAAAGGGCTTAGTAATTTAAAGTCAGGTCAGCAATACCTGGAGTTTTCAAAATCCACCAGTGACCATCAGAGACCTGAAACTTACACATTGCATGAAGTGTCTTCCAAACATCATCCTCAGAAAATGCTGACTAGGCTAGAAGACTACTTCTGTCTTTGCAAAACCACCACTGACTCTTTCTGCCTGGTGAAGGGTTTTACACTGGCCTGGCTGACCAAAATGTTCCTCTTTACTGTTCTGTTTTTTGGCTGGCTCACATGGAGCTCTCTCTAACGTGATAGTTGCCCTTGTTCACAGCTGTGGTCTGCTACCTCTTCCAAGAGATTTAATGAGTGACCTGGTCATGTCCCGAGCCTGTGCTTGGTATGCTGCTCTGCAGCTATTCCTAGAGCCTGAAGCTGTGACATACTTGGTGATTGGTTTTTTGAACTTCGTGTTGTGCCGGGTGATGTACTGGCCCATAGCTGTGAAAGGCAGCTGTCCCAAAAGCTGTGTTTTCCTTAAAGCTGCCTTCAAAACCAGTAGGGAATTGAGTGTTCCTGGTAGCTGGGTTTGTGACCTCAGAGATGCTTTGGTTTTCTGCCAGTTCCCAGCCCTGCTTGCAGCCCTGCAGCTCCCTGGTACGCTGTGGGAATAAGAGCAGCAGCTGCCAGTCAGGCGGATAGCATGGCCTCTGGGTCAATGAGCACTGACCCTTCACTTGTTGCTGCATATGCAAGGAGGGAGTAGCAGCAGTTACACTTTTAACAGCTTTTCACTGCTATGTGCCTCCTGACCTCAACTTTGTGAACAAAAAGGAAAAATTCTGTTATTTCACATTTTACAGCAGACTTTTATTGATAGATGGCCTTTGCCCTCACTATACATACCTTTTAGATTTTCACTGTAACTTCTATGTTATGATTTGTCTCAGATTTTCAGTTCAAATGTTAATTTGCTTTCTGAAGTCTAAAATAAGCCTAGTACACAGACTAAAAAGCATGTTTATAAATGTGCTGACCTAAAATGTACTTTTTATAAACTTTGTATGTAAAAGAAATGATCATATCACTGAACTGATTTTATTTTTTTCCTCTAATTTCTAAAGGGGAAATTAGATCCTGTTATTTAAAGGCTGGCTGTCAGAAGGAAGGAAATTTTCGACATCAGCTATCAAATTGTGATTGTATTTCAAATGCTCAGTAAGTAAGCCCATATTTCCAAAAATGTTAAAAGTTTTCTTTGCTAGAAGCTATGAAACTGATTGTAGCTGTCAAAGATGCATGTGAAGAGTTCTAGAGAATAAACGTGCTAACCTCTTCTAGAGACATCAAAGCATGCATTTTTTGGTTTGTGCTAGAACAGTGACTGCTTTGTAAGAATATTGATAAAGAAAAGTGAAAAAGAAGACCAGAACTACTTTCATTACTTTCTGGAATTGCCAGAGTCAAGTGTGGTGATTATAAATAAGATAAAGTAAGTGGGACTGTTACCAACTGTTCTCTCAAATTTGTCTTGCACATTACGATGCCTATTGGGTCCTTTGTAAATTTTTAGTGCTGAGTCAGTATCAGCCAGTGACACTGTTTCCTGTTGATTCTAGCAGCAGAGCCTTCCATCTTGCATGAAATCACTAATGATAGTTTGCCACTCTGAAAAAGTATCTGAAAATTTTTATTTCTTCACAGGCCTTTTTAGAGAGATCCACATAAAGCCCATATTCATTACTGTGGTTTCCATTTCTCTCTGTTTCTTGCTTATCTGTAAAAAGAATTTTAACTATTCATAAGCATTTTTATGAAATAATTTGATGGTTTTCACATTGTTATACAGCATTTGAAAAAGTTGAATGAGGGGCTGAAAAGGGTCACTGTTAGTAGTAAATACTGTTCCTCAGGTGTTTGGCTTTCAGTGGAGACTTCTGAAAAGCTTGGGACCGTGTTAAGAGCAGTGTTAGCATTTTAGATAGAATGCTATTATGAGACACAAGAATACAATGACTTTTAATAGTCAGTGAGCAAAGATTAAAAGCAATAATAATTTGAGTTCATGTACAGTAGAAATGTTCTGTCTTTAGAAAAATACAATAAAACCCCAACAACAGCAACAAAAACCCCTGACCCGGTAGAGTTCAATTTTGACCTAAAATCAAACATTTTACTTTGGGGCTGTTTAACTCTTAGAATCACAGAATAGTTAGGGTTGGAAAGGACCTTAAGATCATCCAGTTCCAACCCCCCTGCCATGGGCAGGGACACCTCAC
>JBCJKH010022849.1:7759-18773 GCA_039877255.1 Loriculus beryllinus
AGAAACACCATTAGAAATCTAATTGTCTTTTGTCTCCTGAAGAAACTGAATCTTCATTCAGTGTAGAAGGACTTTGCTGTGCCCATGAGGAAATCATTTTGGTGGCTTTTCCAATGCTTCTTTTGTGAAGAATGAGCTTCTAGTATCCAGTAGTTTAATAGTATATTACTTTCAGTCCAGACATTACCAAAAATAAAATTACATAATACTTCACAGAAGTACTATACCACATGTTCTGCCAACTGATAGCTTTTACTCCACAAGCACAGAATGACATTCTAGAAATTGAAGTTTAAATTTATTTCTTTATACGTATTACATGTATATAATACACACCTCTTAAAGTAGTTTCTTTTACTGTTTTAGTAATGGAATTTTCTACTAAGAGGAAGCAAATCACCAATTTCTAAATCTAACATTTCAAAAATTGAAGAAATTTGAAATGTATAAATTTGCAATTTCTAAGTCTAGATATAAAGATTGAGTTGTACTTAAGTGCAGTAAAGTGCAAACCAGAGACTATTTATCTTGCTTTATGTCGTGGTTTAAACCCAGGCACGCAGCTTGTTCACTCACTCAATCCCCCCTTTCTTGTCCTCCCCCTCCTCCCGGAGGGATGGGGAGAAGAATCAAAAGAATGCAACTCCCATGGGTTGAGAAAAGAACAGTTCAGTAACTAAGGTATAACACAAAACCACTATTGCTACCACCAATAATAATAACGATAAAGGAAATAATAAGGGAAAGGAATACAGCACCTCACCACCACCAACAGATAACTCACCCCACACCACCAAACGAGCCCCAACAGATACCAAGTCCAACTCCTCAGTCCCTAGCCCTTCGGGTAGCTCTCCATTACATCCTGTGCAAGACGTGCTATGGTATGGAATACCTCTTTGGTCAGTTTGAGTCAGGTGTCCTGTCTCTGCTTCCTCCTGGCCTCCTCTCTTCCCTGGCAGAGCATAAGGCTCAGAAAGTCCTTCCTCAGACTAGACATTTGAGCAGTAACTGAAAACATTGCTGTTATCAGTTCTGTTCCCAGGTCAAAAGTCAAAAAACACAGTGCTGCACCAGCTACTAAGAAGAAGAAAAAATGACTGCTACTGCTGAACCCAGAACACTTTAATAATTCTTTACTTTATTTATGTCTATTTTTTGTTCCAGTAACTTGTATCAAATGGCTATATTTGAAGTGTCCACTTAGAATCATAGAATCATCGAATCATAGAATAGTTAGGGTTGGAAAGGACCTTAAGATCATCTAGTTCCAACCCCCCTGCCATGGACAGGGACACCCCACACTAAACCATGGCACCCAAGGCTTCCTCCAACCTGGCCTTGCCAACTTCCAAGGCAATACCACACCTGCTTCCACTATCTCTTCCTATTAGTAGTATACAGCCAAAAAAAGCTGGCATGTGTAACTTAAAATCCGTTGTTATTACCATTTGACTTAGCACACAGGATAAAGCTGATGGAAGCAACATATTTTCCACTTCTTATACTGTGGTTAGTATTTCCGTATTTTCAGAAAACAAACAAACAAAAAAAAGCACAAACAAACTGGATTATTGTGTATGTTTATAGTATAAGGGAAACAACCTAAAATTAAATTAGCAGAATAACCTTTAAGAGAAAGTATGTATGCAACCTCTATAAATGCTGCTGCTAATACTAAAGAATACCATTAGTTTTTCTAGAAGGTCTTTAGATTCGCCAACTGGTTCTCTCACATACCAAAAACTTGGAGTTTAAAGGTTGTTAGGGACCTATAGATCCCATTTCTCTCAGCAGGTGTTACAAAAACACAATTCTGGGGGAAAAGGGCTCCTGTGATCTTACCTTACAAGTCTTTTCTAAAATGCATTGCCAGTTTCAGAAATATTTGCCAATATTTCCATAGAGAGTTGCAATTTAACTGTTTTACCATATAACAATAGACTTCAGCCCAGAAAAATACACCTGAGTTTGTTGTATCAGGGACCTAATACTAGGAAATGCCCCTCATTTGAAATTCTACCTTAGAGTGAAGATTTAAAGCATTCAGCAACTCCCAGCATTTGACTTGCTATTTTTAGCCAGGAAAGTGTGTGATCTAGTGCAGCACCATTTGCTTTTTAAAATTGATTGTGCTGTCTTTTCACTGGTAATAAATATGCTATCCTAACACCATTTACATAAAAATCTGGAACCAACACAGCATCAAGCTCAAATACAGAACAGCAAATCTGTGTTTGAGTGACCTTTATGTATAATGTGCCCACAAAAGCCTACTAACAAATAAAAGCTTTTTCAGGACTGTCAGGTTTCACCAACAAAAGTTTAGAAAGGGTAAATCAAGATACAGCAGAAAAAGGACTCATATATGGTGGGGAAAATTAAGCAAGAGAGCACTCTTCAAAAGATGGGTTAGTTAAAGAGAAACCAGCATTACATGTGCTGTGATCTGCTGAGATTAGTATTCAAGTGGTTGAGACGCTGATCATTTACATTTCAAAGAAAAAACTGAAGCTTGCTGATGAACTTCCACAGAGCGTGGGTGAGACTGCCTAATTCTGCACGACCTGTATCCATGGGAGCAGAGGAAGCACCTTCAGAGCAAACCCTCCCCACCATCATGCATGTCTCACCCAAAGCAATCATTTTTACCAATATAAAACCCAATTCAAGCATAAAGGTAAACTGTTTCAAGATGACAAGGTACCACTTCATGTACCACTTTCTATCAGTAGATCTAGTGGAACTAAGCCCAGGAAAGATATGTAAATGATGGCAAGTTTTTCACCTTCAGGTGAAAATGCATCTTGACTTCACTGATTATTTTTCCTTCAGGTGCTATTAATGCAATGAAACCATCAGTCTAACTGTTGATGATTGTCCATGTTCTTTTGAATTTGCAAAAATCTACAGCAGCAGATGTCAACACACCCCCTAACACTGTGCAGCATTAAGTTTCTCAGAGGAGTATCTGAGCACCTAACTGCCAAATTTCACTATCTTAAAACCTTGGGATTGGGGAAGGGAAACTTAGAATATAAAAACCATAAACTTAAGAACAGAAAACTCATCTAATGGGCCCAAATTGCTATTGTCTGAAGAAAAGTGAGTGATACATTAAAACAAACGAACCAAACCTCTTCTTGTTGAATTTTAAGTTGAGATCCTGTTTTGTGCACATTTGAGGGAAAAAAATTGCTTTGGTTTAGTTTCATGGCAAGTTTCTCCCTTCCTCAGTGCTTAGGAGACCTACAGAATTAGGTCTCAAAGATTTTCTCAGAGAATAAACATGCAAGAAGTTCTCTTTAGAGCCATGGTTGTTTCTGTCAGGTAATACAGAACCATACTTCTGTATGGAAGGTAGAAGACACATTCCCTCCCTGTAAGACTCCCCCCATCTATTACTCTAAAGGTATCCATTTCTAGCCTGCAGTTCTTTGCTGAAGAACTTTGTTTCCTGCACTCTTAGAAATAATATATAAATAGATACAAACAAGTAAGTAAATAAAAATAATACAACCTTTACTTCCTCCTTGGCAACTTAGTATTTTCAAAAGAATGTCTTTGAGATTTTTTTCTGCCACTGACAGACTTGTGCAACTTCAGAGTCCTATTAAAGTAAATGGGGTACAACAGTTATACCTGTTTTCTCCACTGCAATTTTAAGTTTCAGTCCTAAAACAGAGTGCAAGTGGGGCATCTTATCTTTCCCAATTCAAGAAGTCCCTCCCAGTCAAAAACAGGCTTAGTGAATTATGTACAACTTGATAGGACTATTTGCACTTACACTGCCTCTTTCTTCAACCTCACTACATCTGAAAAAAAAAAAAAAAGAGAAAGAAAAAAGAGCCAACTTGTGTCTGTCTGAAGGATCACTTAAAAGTAATGTTTAGCCATCATACGTTTTAAAAAATAAGCATTTAAAAAAGTGAGCAGCTAAACGTTTTGATTCTTTTCGGAAGTAACAGAAAGAGTGTTCATTTCCCCACTTCACATTTCCCTCTCCTTTCTTTCATAAGAATATCCTATTTAGTTCCACAGTCTGAAAATTACCATTTATTTCAACAGCTCTGTAGGCTCCGGTACTTGCAGAAGCAAACATTTTCTTCCTGGCAGAATAATGACTATTTTAATATTCTCTTCAGACACTTTTCATTGCAGTCCTAATAAACACATTCAGGTTTACGATGAAGAGAGATCCTACCAGACAAATGGCAGCAAGGTTACAAGCTCAAGCTGGTGACCTTCCGAAAGCTTGTTTTCCAGAGCTGCCTGATGGGGTGAACATTCAAGTGATGTTATTCATTGCAACAGGAACTCCAAATATTCCCCTTTTCTAAACAATGTCATTTTACCTTGACAACATATCATCACTGGCTTCCTTCTGTTCATCTCCCAGGTCAGGAAAGAAAGGTGAACAATTTATCACTCATGAATCCTTGATCTTAATGCAGATATTAGCTGAAATTCAATTTCCACTGAATACATATTTCGAATATTATATACACATACATATGCAGCAGCATTAAGGCACAAAGGCTAAACGTACCTGTCACATCTGATCTGAACTGGGGTGGAGAGATAACACTTTTCAACTACAGTATCAGACACTAGCAACTTGTACTTAGCAAATTCCTGATTCTTCTAAAGCCTTTAAGCCATTTAACCACTAGAAAGCAAACAGCTTAATGGGATTGCCTGTTTTAAAATACATTTGACTTCATCTTGCAAGAGTTAAAAAAAAAAGTTGGATCATACAGTTTCATTTGTTCTAAATACCAAACCTGTAATGATTTGTCTACTTTCTTTTGAGAAAAAGGATTTACAGGTTGGATTATACCACACAGAGCTACACACAAAGGTGTCCTTCCACGTGCTAATCTCTCTTTTGGTGCAGATGTCTCACCTCTAAGACAGTCCCTGGATGACAGAGAGGGGTCCACTTTTGTTTCATGCCACACTGAGAAAGCTGATGTCATCACTTCAAATGTGTATGGGTTTCTTGTCTGGGTACTACTGCAATCCAAACCTAAAAGCTGTCTCATGAAACTTCAAGTATTCCTCTTTTCTGCCTGAAACTGACAGATTCAGTCCTTACCTTATGTCCTAAAAGGGCATTTTTAGTTTGCCAGGAAAGACTCAGAAATTCAGCTTGCTTCAGCACAGAGAATTACACGGTACAACCCCAAGCAAATTAATAACACACCAAGACTAGGAAAATAAGGTCACAATGTCTTTGACATAGTTTTGAATCTAGATTCCTTTGTTAACACCTTCTTTGAAGGCACATTTTTAATTAACTGTGGGATAAAAAGTGGATGTGCAAGGTATGGAGAGTGAGCCTCACTTTCCTCTACACGCCCTAGGTTAGAGAAGTGAACAGAGTTTGATTTTATAGTGTCCTTTTTATATAGCTTCTTTCAAACCACTGTAGAAAGCTGAAAATGGGATACAGAGTTGATTATAAAAGCAGTATCTCCATCTATATAGATGTCTGATTTATTTATAGATCTTCACTAAGTCCACCACCCATTACAAAGGAGTGTTGCCAGCTTATGTTGCAACACAGGATACTGTAAAATAACAGAACAATGGAACACTTATCTACTTTGTCTTTCTCCAGATTATCGCAGAGATTTTACAATAGAGTTCCATGTAATTTAGGTCTGTATTTGCATATCTTCTAGTAGGCAGGCATATATTTTCTGTTAAGTTCTAGCAAGTAGGTAGGTATTCTAAGTGATGCTTTACAATACTATTTATTCATATGACTAGTATATTTCCAAAAAGAGGACTTTTTTTTTTTTTCCCCCAGGAATGTTAAAATAATCTTTTATTGTAATCTTTCAAAATAACCATTTGCTTCCTGACAGGACCTACATCTCAACTGGTACCACTATAAAGGTATTTCTTCAAAATACTAAAATTCAGCATGGCTTTGTTTGTTGGTGCTATAATCCTAAAACTACCTTTGTCAGTCTACAGAGCCCCTACACGTATGTCGCTGTTACTGCACCAGTTCAAGACAATGCAGTAACCTCTGCTTGCAGTTACATTTTGTATGAAGGAGTCTGTAATTGGAAGTAAATAGGAATAAACTACATCCAAGACATTCCAACAACATAGAGATACTCTACAAATCAACAAGTAATCAGCTCCAGGAAGTTCACTGTCAGTGCCTTGGACGGTAAAATAGAACAGAAAGTTAGTAAAAAAGTAAGCTGCAAGGCACACATGCAGACATGTTCCTCAATCAAATTGGGTTAGGCAAGCTGCCTTAAGATCCGAGTTCTTCCCATCCAGATGTTGTGCTCTCCACATCTTTGTCACCTAAGGACAACTGGAATTGTAAACCTATTAATACTTTCAAAAGGTAAGTTTTTTCTCTTTATTAAAGTCAAGAGGATTTAGTAGTCTACAACCACTCAGCGCAGTGCCTTATCTGTATATGACCAAGAACAACCCTTTATAAAACAATCCTTTAACTTTAAAAGGAAACTAGACATATTTAGTATAGTTCTAAGCAAACAAGCTTGCCAAGTGGCTGTCAGATCAGAATGTTGTGCAGAATGCTTGACAGAAAAGCTAATATAGTAACAGGAAACCAACCCAGGATTTAGTACTGGAATAATTCAAACACTGCCAGAAGAACCACACAATAAGTGTACCCTCTAACAGAGCTTTTGGGATTCTTACTCATGTGTATCTAGACTCTCACAATTATGATTGTTTCAGGGGCTCCTCAAATTTAGCTTTAAGAGTTATACTTAGGCTGCTCTTCATAAAAAGTAAATATGTATTTTAGAATAGTGGGAAAAGAACTGAAAATATAGAAAAAATGCATCACCCCCAAATGCTTGAAACAATAGGACTGTAGAAGTCTGACAGTTGTACTACACAACTACTCTATTCTGTATGATTAGAACATTTTTCACAGATCCAAGTAGATTTTCCCATTTTTAATTCAAGGGCTATTTACACTGCACTTGACGCACTTCCCTTTCCCACCTGGCCCTCTCCCTGCCTCTGCTGAAGTTGTGAACTAAGATACAAGCACACCATATTAGTGTGAAACCAGTCACATTACCTGGATTAGTCACTCTGATGCATATTCTGTTTTGCAGTGCATTTGTATTAGGCAAATGCATTTATATTAATGCAAACACCTTACTTAAAACATAAACTAAAAGGAAAATACAAACATCTCAGTGATTAGAACAAGAAAACATCTCAAGGTGAGGCATTAAATATAAGAGGACAGGAGCCGTAAGTCAAGTTAGCTTCAGGGCTTAACTTCACCACTGGAATGAAGTGGTTTTCACTGTTGGAAATACAAAGCAGACTCTGACAAGTCCAATTAACGAATAGAATTCTTGTGCCTTTTACAATAGACCTGTAAACCCTTCCTACTCAGCAGGCTCAAAATGATTTCACTGGGGGGCACAGGGGATATTAAGCTGAAATAGCAGCTGTTTTGCTCAGCTCCCCTCAAGTCATGCCGGAATCCCAGGGAGTTTTGTATTGCATGCTAGCATCCATCTCACCCCTCCCTGCCAAAAAGTAAACTTAATCATAATATCCAAGTAAAAAACTCAGGAAACTGTTCACATCTGTGTGCTGTTTATTGAACTTCAAAGACGCTAAAGCAGGCTTCAGGGTCTACTTTCCCCTCTCCGGTCTTGCCCAGGCATGCACAATGAAGTACAACCTTCACATGTTCACAAATTCCCATATTCATAACTACCAAGATGGAAGGCTGTAAGAAAGACTGTTTCATGTTTAGGTTTTCATACAGGGATTAAATATTTTCCGAACCCTATAAACAGAATTAAACTAAGACAGGTCATCTAAAGTTTATTACAGCATCTGTGTGTTCCAGCATGGAGTTCACAAATCTTGAATGCAATATTATTCAGCCAATTTAACAAGATCAGCAAGCCTGCTTTTTCCACGTTCTGTCATTTTTTTTCTCCCATAACAAGCTCACTTGTAGCTAAGGGAAGCCAAGCCCTTTTAAAGCTTTATTCTTTCACAGCTAGTAAAGTACAGCATTTACAATTGGGAGCTATCATGTCAGAAGCACAGTAGTTTCTCACGGGTCATTCAAAGCGTGCTACGAAAGCCGAAAACAAGAAAATAGAAAGGAGACCAGGAAGAAAGGAGACTAATTAACAGTTCTAAATTTTAGTTAAACTCTGTTCAACCTTCTGCTTCTGAGATCCAGCTAGACAGCTAATAAGCCTTGTGGAATTCTGGCTCTTAATTAACACACAATTATTTTCCCAAAAGGATTAGAAGTTTCACCAAACGCTCAAGAAGTCAGTTTCTACAGCTGAAATTAGATTACTGCCTACATTTAGGAGCAAGGGTTACTGCTCCATATTCTGTAACAGACTTTTTTCTTTTTTAATGCAATCACATCGTTAAAGGATGCGTGCATTTTTATTGCACAAAGCTTCCTTCTTCCTACATGAGCCAATAATCTAATCCCAGCCAATAATTCAGTCACTTGACATGAAAAGGTAACAGCCATTAATGTAAGCATCCTAGTTATACATAAACTGCTTAAAAGCAGAACAATCTGTGAGCAACCACTTTTCTGAAGGCTAATCAAACGCTTTTTAGGTCAAGGTCTGAGACTCTCTGTTCCCCAGCAAGGCAGAGATCAGCACAGGCAAAATGCTAAGCAAAGCAAAACCAGTTGTACCAGCAGCTTACACAACTAACTTCCACCAATGCAAATGATGCATTATAAACGGCACCCCTCCCACGGCAGTCCACCTTCTTTGCTGGGAATTAGTCCTTCTTTGATTTCTGGCTAAGCACACACAGTCCATTTTAAAGCCCTGCCTCAATTCTGTGAGAGCAGAAGGTATGAATTTTAAATCACAATAGTGACGCACTTGCCCTTAATGAGACAGTCAGCCCTCAGATGTTATCATAATCCTCTCCACTCCAACATCTACGGCTGCCTTCAAGCCAAAGTCAACTATCATAGTCTTCTGGTGATACAGATGAGCACAACCATCTCCTCCAAACATGCTAGCTTTCTTTTGCTCCTTCTGGCTGCAATTTTACTTTGTCAAGAAAAGCAGCTCTATGCTGCAAAATAATACACATTATCTCAGAATATCACTCAGGAAACTAGAGCACACTACACTGCAAAGGCTTAGAAGATTGACAAATCAGGCCATCTTTAAACTTTAAAACACAACTGCACTAAGCTCACCCAATGGCAGCAACATGGGAACAGTACATCTTGTTAATCATTGTAGCTGCATGCAGAACCCTCAGCCTTTCACACCTCTGTTCTAAACCAGCTGCAAGTAGCACACAGCACCGCAGAGCTGGTGGCAGTTCTCCATTGCAGAGGTGAATGTGATCAGGCCTTACTGACAGCTCATCAGGTAGGAAAGTTGTGACAGAGACAGACCTGCCTTCACTTCTCTGCCTTTCCTCTTCCTTGGTGTTTCTGTGCAACTTGCTCCCTCAAAAGGGGAGCTCATGTGCCTCCAATAATGCTTGATTTTGCCACTCACCCCTGCACATTTGGTAGGACACTTTGCACATTTTTCTTGCAACTTTTGTTATTTATATATTTCCTGTGTACAAACACACTCATTTTTATTGCCCCTTTGGTAGCCACATTAGTTATATGTTGTATCTAGCCATGCCATCAGTTAAATCTTAGAATGCTCTATTTGAGTTCAAGGCAAACTAACATTAATTATATCCTGAATAATGCACTTATAATATGTAGGTGACATAATCCTTTGCTTTAGCTACTTCTAGATGTACAACTCCCAGGGTAAACAGGTGCTCTTCTACTTCTAGTAGTGAAGAATTTCTCCTACAACCTGTGCTATACACAGCTTATCTTCACACTGGCAGAGAAAGTTTGATGTGATACAGGTAAAACTGATAATAGGACAAAAGTACAAAAAAGAGAAAAGCTCTTTATTTTTCCTCTGAGAACTTTATTTTTTTAAAAAAAAGCAACCTGAAGATCCTTTTGAGAGCAATGTGTTACTTCTGATAACACAATCTAGACAGAAGCACAGATTGACACTGTAGTTACACTATTAATACTCAAGAGTTCCTCCTACCCAACACTGATATGATCTGCTATTTTGGAGTATTACCATCCTTATTTCTTCAAATCCATGAAATACAGTAACACAGTAATAACGGTTTGTCTAGTATATTTTGTCTATGACTTACCTACTGTGATAAGCGACACCAACACTAAGCAAACAAAAAATAATCTTTTCTACTATTCCTACTTTGGCATCAGTTGTTTTATCTCTTTCTTATTTCCCTACCTTCATAAGCATGTTATAAACAAAGCTTCTACTGCAGAAAAAGAACAAGTCTTTGGCCCGCATTTTGAAGGCTCTTTGTTTATTGCCACCCACCACACACACAGCCCCAAAATAAAGGCATGGAGTTTGGATAACTTTAAATGTTTGAAACAGAATAAGGAAAATTGATTCTTTGCAAGGAAATTAAACAAGATACTGATTATCTTCAGTCTTTCTAATGCCATCTAATTAATTTAACACTACATATATTTTATTTCCATTACACCAGTTTCAATGTGGCCTGCCAACAACGGTTTCAGGCTTAAGGTCCTGGACCTTGCTGAGTTTGTCTTCAAAAACACACAAAGTTTGATGAAGAAACAGGACCACAGACTTTGAACAGAGAATCTCTGGGACCAGTATTGCAGTTGCTGAGGCTCCAGCAAAAACCCGAAGAAAGAAAACTAAAAACTAAAACATAACTGCTTGGATGACAGCTTCCCAAATAAGCTGATACATAGAGCCCCCTTGTAAAGCGAGGGCTTTGCTCCAAGCGAAACTCAATACCTACTCCACTGAAGCCTCTACACAGAAGGAGTTGCTCATAGAACTAACAAAGAAAAGCCAATGCACAAAAACATCTAAGTTTGCCATGAAAAAAATACAGGGTAATTTGTACCCTCTAAGCCTGTACCCTCACCCCTGCCCCTTCT
>JBCJKH010022850.1:0-21258 GCA_039877255.1 Loriculus beryllinus
AAAGCTGGTCACTTATTTCTTGTTTCACCGGTGGGCAGCCCCTTTAGCAGCCCCAGCATCTCACACTATCCTTCCCATTCCTAATGCCTTGCACAGTCCTCCTCCAGAGTCAGAGCAGCCTTTGCTAAATCCTCCAGAGTCCTCCCAACCCAGACCAGCCTACCTGTACATGAGGTGGGGCACTGAGGACATATATGACAGCATTAGCCATATCTTCAGCTTTGAGACACTGCAAAGACACCAAAGACATTCTCAGTCAAAGGGCACCTCAGAAAGTGAACCACAACATCACTCCTTTTCTCACATCAATAATGAGTTTCAACAGTGTCACTGGGGCATGTCGGGAAGGCACAAGCAAGCAGGAAAGTAGTAATTCATTGAAAATTTATCAATGGACACATCTGGTGCTGCTAATTCTCCATTTGCTGTGAATACTCTTATTCTACTGGCACAGTAATTCTGCCAGGTCAGGTATTGCCACTCTTATCAAAAATGCCCAGGGAAGCACAAGAAATCCTGTGCTAGCCACCTGCACAACAGGCTCTCCCATCTCCTCCTGTGCAGACATGCTTACATATTGTATCTCCTCATCAATAAAGAGCTCACAGCCTGCAAAACATCAGAGCTGACTGATATTTATTTATAGTGACATCCAAATAAAAGGAAAAATATAGGGAGTTGAAAACTGAATCCAAATTAAAGTCTAGTGTGTAAATGTCAGTGCAAAATCTGAGCTTTAAGTGCTCAGACTCTGGGGATGCTGATAACATCCTGGAAAGCACTGGGCACTCTCCAAGGAAGAAGCTGCAAGAGCCAGTTCCTTGTGCTATCAGCCAGGAAGCTGCTAAACTATAATCAGAGCCACTTCCCTCTGTTTCCATTCCTCCATGCCCTACCCGAATGCTCTCGTAGGTTGCAGCAGCTCTCTCAGGGTCATTGTCATGAAGTTTAAAAGCAAATCCTGTTTCCACCAGTCCTGGAGAGATACACTGGAAAAAAGCAGAGCATATCCTAATAGGATTTGTCATTCCCCTTCAGTAAAAGAATAAGAAAAAAAAAGAAACAGAGAACACGTTTTTAGCACTGAAAAAGCAAAAGCAAACCAAAACCCAGACTCCCTTCTATTGTTCTTCTTCCCCACCCTCCTTTTACTAGAGGAGTAGTTCCAGTGAGCAAGCTTTGCCTCAATGATTGTTGTGGCAGGTACTTCCCTCTTCGTGCCCCAAACGGACAGAGAAGCAGAGAAAATGATGGAAAAGCTTGCAATACAAATTCAGTTCTGGACACATCACTCCCAAGATGCAAGTTGTGAACAAGGGCAAATAGCCCAGCTGACTGCCATGAGCTCCCTTTGCCCCCAACATGAACTGCTCACTTTGCGCACCTAAAAAGCTCATTCCTGCTCTGCTTTCTCCACCCCAGACTCTCTGCCTGTGAAAGAGAGGTGGCCAGGGACAACCAGCCACAAGACTTGAACATTTCCAGTTTTATACTTCCTTGCCTGTCTTCCAAAGGGAAAAACCCCTGCCCCATAAAGCCTGCCAGCTTTTGACCACACACAAAAGCAAGAGAGATGAGGAGAGCCCACAGTACTCACTGTAGCTCGTATATGAGTCTTTGCTTCTCTGAGTTCTTGCCTCAGCCCCTCCGTGAGGGCTGTAACTGCATATTTGGTGGCACTGTAGAAATGCACCACCGACTGTGGCACAACACTGTGGCCATTCATGCTGAGGAGAGAGCAGAAAGAGAAGCGCTGAGAGGTGAAGGCAAACAGAGGACTAACAAGAAACCAACAGGATATTCAAACCACTGTAACGAACACAGAAAGAGAGGCTGACACAGCGGGTACATGAAGAATTCCCTGCTCCTGCAGGAAACGCACACCATCAGAGGCTCCTTTCTGCGTGGTTTGCTAGAGCTGGTTGAGAAGTTTCAGTCTTCAACCTTGCACTATCACAAGCAGCTGGCATTATCCTTTTCCCCTTGGTTTGGTTTTTCTTGCATTTAGACCAGCAGAGGTTAAAAACAATGGTTTGAAAAATCAACCATCCCAATCCTTGGAAAACCCATCCCTGGGCACCACCAATTCACTTCAAGATTAAAGCTCTGCTGCTTAAATCCTCTTTATGAGACAGAGAGGAGGAAGCCCATGTAGCTAATCTGACATTCTTCCCTTGCATACCTGTTAATGTTAATAATATGCCCATCATCAATGTTCCTCTCCTTCATGGACTGGTAGGCCTCTCGGGTGCAGATGCTTACAGCCATCACATTGACCTGAGGGATGAGAAAAGAAGAAACTAAGGCCAGCAGCCCTGCCTGGCACCCTTTGACTTCCTCACACATATATGAAGCCAAGGATGCAAGTTCCAGTCCCCAAGCCCACCACAATTCCCACAAACAGAGGGAAATGCACACCCACATCACTGTCACCAAGCTGGGGCTCACTCACAAGGTGTTTGGGCCACAGATACCCAGTTTGTGAGACAGCCATGGCTTGGTTAAACTCAGCCATATCACCTCTGCAATGTGCCACCTTTAATGCACGGATGCCTTGGGCATTCACTGACCATAAAACACAGAGTCAAAGGTTCCAGGAAGATGGAGATATAGAAGCTCCCCCAGCTGGAATACAAAGCAGCCAGAGGCATGTGCAAGATTGATGAGCAGGTCATCTCAGCAGCAGAAATTGCTCAAGTTTGTAGTGGTTTAGATTTGCAGAAGTGGCTGAAAGGTAGAAAGTGTTTGCTGACACTGCCTAGAAAGGATGCAGCCACTTCAAAGCAGGTCCTACCTAATGGCATGTCACTCTGCCAACTAAATGAGCAGGCCAGGCAGGACTAAAAACACCACTTGAACTAAATACCCAGGAAGAGCTACATTTCTGATGAATCACAAGTCAGGTGCAACTATAAACAGGAGGAGCAGCAGGAACAAGGCCATGTGGCAGTGAGCAAAAGATACGTGAGAGGGCTGGCTATCATCACTGTGAAGCTTATAAACAAGAGTAGGGCAGGCTAACAAGGACTTGCTAGCACAAAAAGATGCCCACCTTAGTTTGGAGACCAGCAGCTGACAGGCAAAAAGGGATGAATTTGAGATGTAATTACTGAGAAGCACATAAAAGACCAACAGGGTCAGCTGAAGGATCTTCTTGTCGCTGCTTTTGCCTCAGACATTATTTCCTGTTGATTATTAGAGGCCCTGCTTGTGAGCTTTTGTCTTGGCGGCAGACAAATGCAGGCTTATCTGATCCTGGGAGCACCCAGGCAACAAGCAGAGTCATCATCCTCATCCAAGTGCACTTTGGTTAAGCACACAGTCAATGCTGGGTATCTTAGTCATCATACCTAGAACTACAGATAAAATTCCCTAGCATTAGGTTGAAGATTTACCTTGACTGTGCAAGGAAGAGTTAGCAGACATGTCACCTCAGCACTGGAGCAAAGCACAGAGCAGGAGGATTTCACAATAAAGTGGTCAAGGAAAGCAGGAATAACCTGCTCCAGTCTGATACACTAACCAAGTGAGGAGCCAGTCCTTCCAGATATGGACCTAGGCAACCGTCAGTATGAGAAGCCTTCCTGACAAGCAATATCCCTGCTTTCCTCCCTGCCCCAAGACACTCTGAACTTACCAGGAACCGAGTCTTTGGTGCAGTCACTTCCCAACTTCACTCCATCTCCCGAGGCCACTAGAGGGTAACATCATCCTAAAGCCTGAGACCCGGCTCCACCACTGTGCTGAGCAATGCTTCCTTGTGTAGGAAGTTACAACATTGTGACAACTCTTGGCAAAGCAAGATATTAATAACTACCACATGGGAAAGTCCAGAGCCTGTATGATAAGACACCTGGGACAACAAAACAAGTGGCTAAAGGCAGCTGAGCTGGGAATGCCTCACTGCCTTTTCCTGATAGCACCCACTGGATTTTTAGGTGAAATCCTATTTCAAAATGTGGAATAGGCACTCAGGAACCTAACAAAACATGCCTGGGATAATAAGCAAGCCTTAGGGCTGTATCACTTTGAGAAACAATCTACAGGCTGTTGTCACAAATACCCGCACAAGATGGTTTTCAGCCTTGTTCCTATTTTAAGAATAAAGGGTTCAAAAGTCCCTCAGCAAAGATGGCCAACATATCTGTGCTCTGTCTCTGCACACATCCATGCTCTGCCCCTGCACAGCACGCTGCAGGTCTGTGACCACCACGTGTGTGTGCTAATGCAACAGAAACAACAGCAGCACAGTTTCTAGTCATTAATGAGTTCCAATTGCCAGGCTGGGAAAATATAAAAGACTGAGTTCCTGGAAGGGCTGAGCACTTCCCAGAATCAGCCTTTTCTATAAAGCTTCAAAATGAGTATCATAGCTCCTATGCACATAGAAAAAACACAGGTTACAGAAAACTTATATACCATCTGTGCTGAGATACAATCAAGAACAACAGAGCCTCACTGCTCAATGAATAATGCCAAGAAGAATCAACCCCATTTAGCATTTTGAGCAGCAAGAGGATGTGTGCTGCAGTCCTTTGTGCCCTGAGCAGTGCAAATGGAAAGCTCAGCTTGAATGCCTGGCTGTAAAGGTCAGTAGGTAAAATGTGAAGGAGTTGTTCAAATCCCAGTGCCTGGAGTCAGTGTGTACACAGCACCTGGCCCCAGTGACTCCCGCACAGGTCGGGAATGGCTGGAGGACTTTGGTCCAGCCTCATGTCAAGCACAACCTCACAACCAAGAGGAGAGAGAAGGGGGAAAACTATGAGCCAAAGGATGATGGGCTCAGAACCTGCTGGAGATAACACACACAACAAATTTGCTGGCTGGCAGCACTGGGCTCTGTGCTGCTGTAAAGCAGCAGAGACGAATCCAAGACTCCTGCAGTTTGGGGGAGAAACAGCTTCCCCTTTGGGAATAAATACCAGACAAGAAGGAATGGACCACTAAAACAAAGGAGGAATATGTAAATAATAACATGATTTCGACTGTTAGATGTATAGCAAGAAATTTTATGGGATAGGTATATTGAAGAGGGGAGCCTGGAAGGACCTCAAAGCTCATAAAAAATGAATGGAAACAAAAATCAATTTAACAAAAAGAAAAATACGCCTTTAATTTAAGGCCCTAATGCCTCCTAAATCGATAGATCAATGGCTGCTTAGAAACTTCTCCTGTCTTGCAGCCAGAAGCACAGTGAAAGTCTTAACTGCATCTCAGACCATGCTGTTCTCTAACACCCTTCTCCAAGGGACCTTTGGAAGAAACCTCTCTGCTCCCACCCAGCTCTGCAAAGCCCACTGATCCATGGAAGGTGCTGGCAACCTTCCCCCATCCTGACCCTCTGAGGGCTTGAGAGCATGTAAGAGAAATGGTTGAGTGTTTCCTTGGGGCTGGTGTGCCACAGCGGGGAGAGCTGTCACTGCAGATCTCTCCCCAGACCCCACTGCCACAGCATGAGACAGACTGCCACACAGGAAGGCTGCAGCCACAAAACAGGGGCACACAACAAAAGGAAAAACCCTTTTCTACCCCTTATCAGCAGGGTAAAAAAGAAAGCCTAGGCTTGTCAGGCTGCTTAGGCTGAGCTGGGTGAACTGTTTGGCTCTGCAGTTTCCTTTGCATTAAAGGTGTGAGTGTAATTCAATTACATACAAGTTAAGAGCAGCTGCTGGGAAGCTGGTGAGAGGACAAAATCTGCCAGTAAAAGATGAAAGTTTGGGTGTCTTAATTTGTTCTCTGTACTGCAACAGCATTTTTGCCAAGCAATGAGAGCAGATATAGCTGTACAGATCACCTCTGGGAATAAAACATGCCCCCAGGCTGGTTTCCTAATGCTGCCCTTGCAAAGCCATCACCCTTCCTCTCCTCCCACCCCATCCATCGCCCCAAAGCAGCTCCAAAGGGTGCACACAGCAGCACCCACAACAAGGGGGACACCACAGGCTTTTGGCTACAGTAAATGCCAATGCTGGAGTGCCTCATACAGGAAAATACTTATTCCGAAGTATTTCTCCCTAAAAAGTGGTGGAAGGTGGGATAAAGGAAGCACTCCCACCTGAGCAGCCAGGGAAGGGAGCACAGGGAGGGGAAAGGCCTTCAGCTGGCAAAAGCCATGTGTTTCCCCACTGCCTGCCCACTTTATAGGGAACAAAAGGTCATAAGAACAAAGACAAATCAGTGCAAGGGACTTACAGCATCCACAGAGCCCTGCACACAAGATGCAGTCACAGTGATCAGGACAAGGGGTTTACAAGGCACAGGGCCAGGCAGGCAGCCAGACAGCACTAGGGAATGTTCTGCTTTACACCAGTTCAGTCTCAGCTACGCTTCATTTTCTTTAAAGACTCCATGGCAACCGGGACAGGGAGATGCGGCTGTGCAGTGACCCAGGTTGGGCAGCCTACAAAAGCCTGCCTGGGCAGACAAAGCTGAGCTGAGCTTGCTTTGGCTGCAGTCACAGCAACCAGCAGACTGGCCAAAACCCTAACAAGAGTTTAATTAGTCAGGATACAGCAGCTCTTGCCCTGGCAGCAGGAGTTGGAGGCCTCAACAGGCTTCTCTTGCTTTACACAGCCCCTGAAACTACTTCTGATGCATAGCCACTGGCTGCTGCAGGAGCCAACAGACCCCTGCTGACTCCACTGTCAGACATAGCGGACCTGAACCTCCAGCTTTGAGCAGCCTTTCTAATAGACATGTCTTTTCCTTTACTAGGACAAGCTCTCCTAGCTGCTGGAGGGCCTACAAGGCTTATTCAAGGCCAAGTTTCAGCATCTCACTGGCCAGAGCTGCAAGTCAGCCACTAAAAGAGAGCTGTTGCAAGAATGTGCAAACCGGCCTAGGGTCCCACAGCTGCAGCTGCCACTGCTGCATGCAGAAAGGGCCATCACATAATGACAAAAGACGGTGAAACCCCCAAAAGATGCAGAGCAGCACCTGAGGGCAGCAAGACTCAGCGAGAAGTGCTGCTGGTACATGGCAAACTCCCAGTTGAGCACAGGAAATTACCTCATTCACATCCAGCTCTAACCAGATTATGGGCAGAAAACTAAGCTATGAAGACAAAAAGCATTACAGCTTTTTAAGCCAAAAAGAATCTGCCCATTTTACAACTCTGCTATAACTAACAGGATTAACTACAAAAGCCAGTGCTTGGCATTCAATTCCCTATTTTATTGAAGCAAAAAGTGTGAGGCTCATCATCCTGTAGAAAGCCACTGAGTTACAGGGGAAAAGTGCTACTGAAGGTACTGAGTCTTTTCATACTCCAAAGTGAAGGCATGCGTCTCAGCAGTGCACGACGTCTTTCCACTTCCCAACCAGCAAACCCAGGCCATATCAGAGCCAGATGGGAAGGAAGTACTCAGCTTTACATACATGCAATAAGTAGATGGAGACAACGACACTGGTGGCCAGAAGAAATCAGAATCTAGCACAGTTCCCACTCTGCGTGGCACTACTCACATCTATCATCGTTCGCCAGCCCTCCGTCTTCCCAGAGAGCAGGGGCTCCGGGCGAGCCAGCCCTGCATTGTTGATGCACACATCAACTCCTTGGTGAAGGGTCTTGATGGCAGAGAACATTGACAGGATCTCCTCTTCGTTGGAGAGATCACACTTGTATGGGATGAGGGTTCCAGGGTAGCCAGCACTCTGGCATTCAGCTGCTAGTTTCTAGGGAAGAGAAAAGGAGGAAGAAAATGCCATCAGCAGCTTATAAACACACACATTTGCTTATAAACACACCCTGGGGCTAACAGCAGGCTTCTGGTGAGCCTGTCTTAAAAGCAGGGACTATGGAAGTCATTGGAAATGCTAAGAAAAAAGAAATAACCATATTCATGAGAGCCTGAACACTTCAGCATTGAAGTTATTAAACTTGAAGACACATTCTGTGCTCATCCATCACCCCAGGCAAGACAGGTTGAAGTGAGGAGGTGTTAACAAAATGCAAATAAATACTGCCATGGCACCAGGCTGTGTGGTTAAAGGATATCGCAATAACATGCCTGACAATGTTACCAACAATTATTCCACATATTTTATCAGAGTAGGTGATACAAAGCAAATGAAAGGCCAAGAGCTGTGTTAATGATGTGGCAGCCACCACACCAAATTCTCTGGAGGATGCCCTTTACCCTTTGATGTTAATGAGAAGCAGCATTTCATCTCTGATGTGTGGTATTAGCGACAGTGACAGCTTCCAGCATGGGGAGAACCACATGATGTCTGGTTTCTGTGCAGGCAGACCCCAGCTACAAGCGTCCTCCAAATCACTCGAACACCATTGCCTGCAGCGGCTTCACCAACATCACATCTCAGCGGGTGCAGTGAAGCTTTCCCTGGCCAGAGGCAGCTTTCCCACTCCTCCCCGCATACCAAGGACTGTTCCCAGCTGTTTATGAAAGGAGTGAGGCCTAGCACAGGAGTCATCCAGCTGGATGCAGAGGGCACAGGACAGACTGGACATAAAGGCAGCTATTGGAGCAGTGTCTGTCCTGAAGCTCACCCAGCCTTGGGTGAAACAAGGACGCAGGAAGGCCAGGACAACAGCCACAGCCCCCGGGGAACATCCAGAACATCCATAGGAAGCTCACACAAGAGGGATGATGATGTCCTTTTTGCCTGCTATGAGGTGTAGCATCACCTCCCAAATCACAACACGTGCTCATCATCACTAGTTTTTTTGGTAACTAACTTTCTCTTAGCCAAGTTTTACACAGAGCAGGGCTGAGCATCCTCACTGGGGGAGGAACAGACAAGCCAGGACCTAAAAAACCCTCTCTGCACACCAAGCACACCAAGTAAGACATTCGTCTTACTACGGGGCAAGCGGCTCTATTTGGTAAATAATTTCTAACTTTTCTCAATACCTAAGACTTCAGAAATGGCCCAAGTCCCTCAACAGTGAGTTTAAACTTTTCTGCTTTGCCTTGCACAGCTCTCACAGACCACAAGCCAAAACCAGCCCAGGTCTAAGGGTCTGGTGAAGTAGCTGCTCTCCTGTCAGGGTTCTGCTTCAGTGGGGGCAGCGCAGTAACACAGGAATTATTATTGCTCTCACAGCACCAAGCGGAAAGGAGATGGACAAGGAGTCCAGCCCAGGGATCGATACCTCCCAACAGCATCACACTCTCTGGAGAGCTCTGCCCGGGCTGAGCTAGACAAGAGAACAGAGAGAGAACAAAGGTGCTTCTGGGGCCGAATTGTACCTCTCTGTACCTCCTGGAGCTGGTTCCACTTCGCTATACATGCAATCTTGTTGATTTATGTGCTGGTAATAGTAGAAATGTATGTACTTTTTAAAGATCAGAGTACCCACTTGAGAAAACAGTTGGAAGAAAATCTGCAAGAGCAGAATTTAGAAAATGAAAAGCAGTATGAAGGTGCTAAGCCACTCCAGAGACAGGACTTCTTCCTGCAAAGATAGTGGAAGGCAAACATGGACAAAGGGCTATCAGTCACAATCTTCATGATGTGGCACCAAGGTGACAGCTTCAGAGCTCTCTCCATCCCACTACCCAAACTCACCACTACACTATGGGATCCACTGCACTCAGTATTAGCTTGTGGAGTACCACAGCTCACGTCTGGTACTTTTTTCTCCTAGCTCACCAGGTGATGGCCAGAAATATGACCTTGATTTGCTCTTGGAAGAGGACTCTGTCGTCTCCTGAAAAATCAAATATCTCTCAAGCTCCTTCTTTTCCTGTCTGGTGTCTCCCCACCTCAAATGAGACTCAACACAAATCCTTTCATCTGTCAGGCTACACTTTATTAACAAATTCTCTTTGAAAATGAAGTGCCAAACACCACTGACACGCAGGCAGAGCTGAACGTGCTTCAACCAGCTATAGATAAAGAGTCATCACAGGCTCTTCAAAGAATCATCAACTGCAGGCAAGTTTGCAAGAGAAGACATATGTAAAGCAACTCTCTAAATTAGGGAGCTTGCAAGATTCTTTCAGAGCACCCATTAAATCACTCAAAGCTCATTCCACTTAAAGCACACCACATGCACAAGGAGGGCAAGGAAAAAAAAGCTGGTTTTCCAGATTTGATAAGCAACTTGAGTGACCACATAACACAACACCAATAGAGATGAGGGCCAGCGCACCTCCTGCAACTGGAGATGCAGATTTGAAACAAGACCTGAGCACCTTCATACCAAACTGTTGTCACTGGATGCCTGGAAATGGACAGCCAGGAGCTAGAGCTACTGATACAAACTGGGATAATGCAATATAAAGAAGAAACAGATACCCTGTATGTTAAAACATTTAATCTAGAGCCATTCCCTGCCATGGATGGAAGCCCTCACCCTGCAGTTCTGATACACCCAGCATGAGCACAGTTCCCAGCAAGTCAGCTCTCTCAAGAAGGGGTTAATGCTCTTCATGCATATGATGCTTGGAAAGGGCACAGTGCCATGCATTTAGATTCAGTCTTGGTTAAATGGTTTAACAAAACCAATTGATATAAAATTTTAAAGGAACTCTTAAGGGGAGTGGAATAAAAGAAGAGAGTCATGTAGAGCTTTATTTGGGAAATGATCCCATTAACTTCAGACACATTTAGTTCAGAGAGATTAAAGCAGAAGAAGCCATTAGGTAATTTTTAATCTAACCTGCCATTCATCACAGGTGTTTGCATCCTACTGATTTAGCTTATGCTTAAATACACAGCTGGACCAAGAAATCAACTGGAAAGAAACCAAAGTCACCCCTATTACTTTTGCTGTCTAAAGGAAATGAAGGAGAAAAAGCATAATGAGCAGCATCACAGTTGTGAAAGGAAACTGGGGGCTTCAAAATCCTTTCATTGTACTGATTGGCAAGTTTGAAGCTTCTTTTAATTAAGATTTAATACCAGTGCAACAGTATAATAGAAGAAGAGATATATAGTGAATAAAGCACAAGAGTGGGGTTTATTCCCACAGCAAGTTCTGTGGGCAAGATTCAGAGCTGATTCCCCATCTGTAAAGGGGAATAATAACACTGAGCCCCTTCCTAGAGCTGCTGGGTACCCAGGGCTTTTTGCCTGCATCTGATACAAGGATCAGTGTTGTTTCACATTTCTTCCAGGTCCTTTTGTCTGGATCCAGGTGCCCAGAGAGGGCCTCTGTGGGAGTCTAAAGGGAGTTTTCAAATGAACAAAACAGTAAAGTGATTCTCCTTCCCTCTCCTGAGCTTTAAATTGATACTTCTCGATGATTGTTTGCTCCTCAGCTCAGATCTGTGCCTGCTCCAGGACAGAACACAGAACGGTGGGGATGGGAAAGCATGGAAAATAAGGTTTAAATGGAAAAGCAAACACGCAGTACTCAGCTGGGGCACCAATGCCAAAACCTAGCACAGATAAAGAAAACTAGCACCAGTTTCAGGCTGTTTACATAAAGTACATCTCAAGTACAGGCTGCCCAGTAAGCAAGACTGAACTTCTCAGACTGCTTCAGAAACCCACCGCCTCTTGGCACAAGCAAAGGTGAACAAATGACCAAAACCTCCAATGCCAGACTCCCTGCTAAACAGGGATGTCACGAGTGCTCAGGCATATCAAACATCCAAGATGATTTTTATCTAGCTCATTTAGTTTTAAATTTCCAGTGTCATACCCAAGCCAAATCACCCCATTTACACTGCCCTGAACACTCTTGCTACCTTAAGACATTCAAACAATCACTCCTTACGTCAAGGCTAAAGGCACTTGTTTTTTTTCTCAGATCACATTGCTCCAGCCTGGCATGGGGGAGGAGGAAACACTGCTCCTATGATGACAGCTCATTAGAGCAATCTCTCTTGCTTATTCTGAAGTATGACTATCCAAAACCAGCACCATAGGTGCCTGCCTGCTCTTGAGCTCCAACATGCATAAAGCAGATTCCCACACAGTCAGGCATGTAGATGCTTTCCTTCCTCAGAAAATCCTTATACTCTGCTCTATAGCAGCCATCCATGGTCCTCCTTCAGTCCTGGCTGCCTTCACGAGCAGGGTTCAAAGACCGAGTGGTTCAACACACCCAAATGCCTACAGACAGCAGACCTGAAGCATCGCAGGCTAGATCACTGCCTGCTCAAGCAGCTGATTTCCAAGGCAACGCACAAACACAGCTCTCAGAGGGCAGAGCTGAGCCTGAGCTTCAGCCTGACACCCTCAGATCATTGAATCATGGAATGGTTTGGGTTGGGTTGGAAGGGACCTTGAAGATCACCCAGTTCCAACCCCTGCCATCTGCAGGGACCCCTTCCACTGGAGCAGGTTGCTTCCAAGCCCATGTCCAACCTGGCCTTGAACACTGCCAGGGATGGGGCAGCCACAGCTTCTCTGAGCACCCTGTGCCAGCGCCTCAGCACCCTCACAGGGAAGAGCTACTGCCTAAGAGCTCAGCTCAGTCTCCTCTCTGGCAGGTTAAAGCTATTACCCTTTGGCCTGCCCCTACATACCCTTGCAGCACCCTGGCCCCTTCCAAGACTCTATAATACTGTCAGCCAGGAAATAACCATTAACACTTCCCATGTAGACACTGGCAGAAGTGAGGGTTAAAGCTTGACTTTAGCACAACCACTACTTTCTACAGACCTTGAATCATTAACAAGCCCCAAGAAAACCATCATCATATTTACTCCTCACCACTGCCAGCTGCATCTGGACCTCCCCACCCAGGGACACTCTCCATTAACCAAAAAACCAGGCGAAAAAAACCCTCCATGTGTGAACACTGCTCCTGTACAACCTCCCCACCTCCCCAGAGCAGCACAGCCAGGTTTTACATGGGGAAACAGAGGCACAGGACAGTGACCTGATCCATGCTGTTACACAGCAAGGCAGAGGCAGAACAAGCACCCACCACATCACCAAAATCCTGGGAAAAGCTAAGTTACTACTTATTTTTAGGGCTGTAAGCACAACATACACCTATTGCAAAGCCAAAGGGAACAGAAGAGACACAGAGAAAGGGGAGCTGCTACAAGACAATTTTATAGCATATTTTGGGGGGTAGGAGGATGAAACCAACCTGGTTTAAAAGCAACCCTTCCCCCAAGCACCTCCTGAGCTTCAAGGCTGAGAAAAACCATCGGACAGCAAAGCATTTGTTCCCATTACTCAGGACAGTAATTACAGGGATCTCTTTCGCATTTATCAAGAAAAGTCAGGGATGAAGTGGCAATAAAAGCACCTCAGAGGCCTTGAGCACCCACCCTCAGCCTTCACCAAACACAAAACAAGACCTTCCAGAGGCCAAGGAGATTCCGAAGGTCATTTATTTACACCTGACAGTGTTGTGGGATTATCCTGCCTGAAGCTGCTCCTGCCTTAAAAAATAGCTCATCAGGCTACTGAGCAGCTCTGCAGCCTGCAAGCTGTGAAAGCAACACCTGGGCCAGGGGAAGACGAGATGGGGGGCCTCAACCAGGCTGCCTAGTGGTGAGAGAGCCAGGCACCAAAATTCACCCCTCACATTCAGCCACAAGCATGTTGCTTTAAGTCACAAGATTAAGACAACACAGGCTTGGAGGTGAAACCTGTGATTTGGGGAATGCGTTGTGAAATCCAGCCCCAGCTGTAAGGCAGAGGGAGAGATCCCACTGCAGGGACATCCATGGTTCAACTCAACAGACGTGACAGCTGCAGGAGTCCAAGATGTTAACCACCGTGTGGGTGCTGAGGTGCTGGCACAGGGTGCCCAGAGAAGCTGTGGCTGCCCCAGTCCTGCCAGTGTTCAAGGCCAGGTTGGACACAGGGGCTTGGAGCAACCTGCTCTAGCGGAAGGTGTCCCTGCCCATGGCAGGGGGTTTGAACTGGATGAGCTTTAAGGTCCCTCCAACCCAAATCATCCTATGGTTGCATGGTAATTAATCACCTTGGTGCACCAAAGGGATCAAGAGTCACCTTAAAGCCCAGCCAGTGACTGATGGAAGCAATCTTCCAGCCTAGAAAGAGCTACCTGGGATGCTCAGCTCCCAGGATGAAAGCTCAGCTACTTCTTCCTTCTCCCACACTGCCATGGTGCCGCTCAACAGAGAGAACTAACCTCTTCAGAGACTGGACTGCTAGAATCTGCTATCGATAGCTCAGCTTATCAAAGGCTATTTCCTGAGCAAGAGATAACCTTGACAATGCAGTTCCTGGTTGTAAATGTTACCTTTGATCAATAACTGTCACAAATGCATTAGAATTAATTGTTAAACCTTGTATTTTAAACCACATTTATTGCTTCCTGCACAGCTCATTCTTCACACACCAACAAAGGAAAAGAGAAATATTTTTCTTAGAACATGACATCCATGATTAAATCTCTCCAACACCCTGACACAGGCCATTGCCCAAGGGCCCCAATCTCACTTTGCTCACTGACACAGCCTCTGGAGATTGTTCCCCAATGAGCATCCTGCCCCTCTGACAGCACAGCCAGGTACTGCTGCTTCAGGGGATGCTCCCAGGAGTGCTTTGTTATTTGGCCTGCTTTAAGGTCTCTTCCAAGCCAAACCAGTCTGGGATTCATGAAACTCTCACAGGATGAACTGACTGTGACTTAATGTGCTTGTTGCATACCAGGTGAGTTGTGTCAAGTCATTCAATCCCAGCAAGTCTTCCCACACACTGGAGAACCCAGGGATCAACAACGGTATCCCTGTGAAGGTGACCATCTAATACGGAGCAGTTTCCGCCAAAGCTTGGTCTTACAGGCTGCTAGAAACTCTTGGCTAACTCATTTAAGCACTAACACTTGCTCCTGACTTAGAACACGTGTAGGTATCTGAAGAGCAGAAAACACGGAGCAAGAAAATATGCCAAATCATCTGTTAGCACCTCAAGGTTTCTCATTGAAAACAACCTTTCAACCGTAATTTCCTGGCATTAAAAATATAATAAAGCTATTTGAATTAAATTTTATCCCTTGATGTCTATTACAGTTACTGTGAGATGACCCACACGAAGAGCCCTCACCCACAAGAGCAGCATGAAAAAAAAAAAAAGAGATTTTTGCAGTTTTTGTAAGCCATTAACATTTTTATTTCAAAGTCAAATAAAGAGCACTGGAGTCATGATCAGCTCTAACACCAAACCCACAATTCTGCAGTTTCTTCAGTATCTTGCCTCAAGCCCTTATCTGATTTTCCAAGAGATTAAGAAATCTTGACAAGAGCATTTGTTGCCCAAGTTAAACTCCCTACAAAACATCACCAGTTTACAGGAGGTGATAAAACCACCACAGAGAATGGTTCCAGCCACTTTACCTTCAAATGGATGACTAGCGTCTAACATTAATGAAAACATAAGATTTTAGGCTACAAAACAAGCTCTGTGTTCCTGGTTTTAAATTGTACAATTTGAATTGTTCCCATTTCAAGCTGCCTTGATTTATTCTGGGGGTTTGCTCCTTTGTACGCCATTATTCACAATGGTATTTATTAATTTCAGTACAGCAACAAAACTTATCCTGCAACAACTACAGCCATGATGCTCTAACCTCCCCTTTATTCAAATCTGGTAACACCAAGCCCACAGCTCCTTCATGTATCTCTCCTCTAGTCCCTCCACCACCAGACATCAGCACCACCTCTTCATCATACCCTTATATGCAAGCTGCTCTCCCTGATACCTCGAGTCCTCACCAAGGCTTCCCACAGGGATGCTGTCCGCCAGCTCCCAACCAACAATGACTTGAAAATTTAGGTGCCAGAGATAATAGATGAGTGTAATTTGTGGGTAGATCTGACTATACAGCAATCCAGGTAACGACATGCTCACAGAGCACTGATAGCATGGACCTTCCTGTTCCCTTCTATGTTCAGTGTATCTGAAGCTTCTCTGGCATCTTCCAAGACACAGCCTGGCTGTATCACCCAGCACAGTCATTCCCACACACAACACCAACTCCTGCTCCTCCAGATGCTCTTATGGCCATGTCCAAAGTCAAGCTCCAGGTCAGTGAGCTCAATAGTCTACGTGCCTAAATTCCTTTTTAAAGAAAAAACCCACAAGGCAAAGCTCCCAGAGGAAAGATTTGTTACAAACAACTCCACTCCAAAGGCATGGCAGGAGTGGGTAAGGAGCTTCATCTACACAAGCATCCCTGGCAGCCAGTCAGTGATGGACCTGTTCCCAGAGTGACCTGGCTCCCGCACTGTCCCTTCCCCACAAGCAGCACCTCTGGGACTTTCTTTCTCTTTAAAGAAACATGTTTCACAATAAATAAAACCAGAATAGCAATAGAGCAAAACAGAGTCCAGACACCTACCAAAACAAATGACAGCGTGCTGTGAACACAATTCACTCCTTGGAGAGGACAAGAGAAAGAATGAAGCAGGGACAAACATCAGCTGCAGTGTTAAGCACAAGAGGTTATAACACAACAGTAACAAGAAGCTTGGAAGATGCCCAACAGTCAGCATTGCCCGGTATGTGTGCACACCATGCAAGCCAGATAAATCACCTATATCAAACATGACTACATTTTGAGCAGGTTCAAATAAAAAGGCAAAGCCTGTAAAAGGGTATTCTTAAATATATAATGTGCTTCCGTCTGAAAACTTCCAGAAAGATAGGCTGCCAGGTTTCACAAAGGAAGGAAACTCCTCTGATGCACTGAAGGAAAATACAAGTTTCACTGATGTTCTTTACCAAAGAAAATCAAAAGATTTCAAAGTCCAATACTGGAAACAAAAGTATTGGAAATGGCTTTTCTGTCATTTTTGGAGGAGAATGGGAGACAGCATCCTTTACCAGCCAGGCTGTGAAAGTGCATTAAACACTGTCAGCCACACATGAGAAAGCCTTTGGAGAGCTCAGCTTTTCCTGACACCACAGTATCAGAACACTGGGAAGCCCAAAAATTAGAAGCAAGCCCCAAAGGGCAGTTAAATAAGCCACACTGGTGGATGTTCTCTCTGCAAGTGGCATCTTTCTGATTCATGATGTAGAATGGGAAAAATTTTGTTTCTTCCAATTGTTTCTTTATTTAACCCCACTTCCCAACAGCACCAGCAGCATTATCAAGCCTTGGTTTCCATAATTTTTATGGAAATTACTTTATCTTGGTGTGGTCAACTGTGCACAGCAAATCCTTTGCTAAGGAAATACAGACACTGGATGTTTACATCCATCTCCTTCAGCTTGACAAGCACCAACCAAGATGATAATATTTACGCTGACTAAACTTTTTTCTTCCCTCCCAGGAAACTTCTTGAGAAGTAAATAAGCTTTCACTTATGCCATTGCAAGGTGAAACCTACAAATGCATCCGACTACAAAAAATAAATCCCACAGAAACGATTTCATTTAAGCACCTTCTAAGCCAACGGCAGGAGGCTTTTGACTTAGTTCTAACGATGCTCATATCACAGGAGTAAAACCACACTAGGTACTGAATCTCTATTTTAACGTTGTCCCAAAAGCTTGCTGTATGCTTTTAAGAGGGTCCAGTCTCCTGAAGGCCAGCGGTGGGGCAGGAGTGCCTCACACCTCACACACCAAGCAGGGTTTAACGTGCTCGTGTACACTTCTCAACGCAGACCAACTCCTCACAGCGCTCCACCGGGTCACACAGATGCTATTTATACCCTCGTTAAGAGGCAGCTCAACAAAAAAGCCCCAGAACTGAATCTGCTACTCGGTAACTTCCAGTCAATCGTCCCTGCTCCTCCAAAGGGGGAAAACCCCACTGGGAACTCGCCCGACCAGGGCAGCCTCCGAGGCGGGCTCCGGGAATCGGGGCGGGAACACTGCGGGATCAGACCCCTCCTGCCGGGTACTCTCCACAGACAGCCCACACCGTGCAGCCGGACGGGAGCGAGTCAGGCGCGGCCCCCGCCCCGCTGAGCCCCCGCCTCACACAGCTCGCGGCCCCGGCCCCGCTACCGGTAGCCCTCCCGCCCCGGCCAGGCCCCGCAGAGAGGTGGCCGCCAGTTCCGAGGCCCGCCCGTAAGGGCGGACGCCACAGAAAGATGAACCCAAGCCCCCGCCCCGGTACCTCGATCTTGTCGACGCTGCGAGCGCACCCCACCACCTTCATGCCGTGCTGCACCAGCGCCCGCGCCACGGCCGCGCCGATACCCACGGAGGCACCGGTGACCAGCGCGACGCGCCCGGTCCAGCGCTCCATGGCCCCGGCCCGGCCCCGCCGCCGCGCACAATGCACCGCCCGCCCGCCCCGAGGCCACGCCCCTACGCCCTAGGCCACACCTCCGCCCATGGCCACGCCCCCAATTAGTACCACGCCGCCCCCCGCCTTGCATGCAACGAGTTTGTGAGGGCTCAGCCGGCGGTGGGCGGGGAACGGTCACAACCAGGCCTGGGTTTGGGAGTTTCCTCCCCAAAATGTTCCCAGTGAAAAAGGGCGGTTTAAACCCAGAATAGCACAAAATGGAGGCATTAATTCCAACCACAAGACAATACCATAACCCTGTCACCGTGCTACCTGTTCACCAGCACACGCAGCAAGGAGGAGAAAGCCGCTTCATTATTTCATACAGAAGCCAAAACACATCCAAAAATGCCACAGAGGTTCTGAAAGTTAGATTACACGGGGTACATTTTAACCATAGCTGCCCTATGGCAGAGCGGGGGCTGCCAGATGCTCCCTCCTGCTTCAGATGAGATGCTCACACCTATCCACATCCTGAAAATCCAGTCGTGGGAAGGACATCAAACAAAGCACCCAGCACAGGCCAAACAAAAAACAAGGAACAGCGATGGGGGATGTGGGAGGGAGGAAAGGCGTTTGGCGGGACCAGGGGACAGGGCTCTGGTGCAGGATGAAGCAGCTTTGTGGAGGGCCTGTCATCCTCAAGGTACATGGAGGAGATTTAAGTAATTCACAGAAACTTGTGAAGAAACAGATTAATTGAAACAGGAGAGACAAAGGTCCAGCTGTCTAATATATGGAGGAAGAACAGGTTGGTATCTAACAGAATAGTTAGGGTTGGAAAGGACCTTAAGATCATCCCATTCCAACTCCCCTGCATTGAGCGGGGCCACCTCACACTAAACCATGTCACCAAAGGCTCTGTCCAACCTGGCCTTGAGCACCACCAGGGATGGAGCATTCACAACCTCCCCGGGCAACCCATTCTAGTGCCTCACCGCCCTTACAGAAAAGAATTTCTTCCTTATATCCAATCTAAACTTCAATTCTGTATAAGCTCAGCAGAAGCAGAGGTGACTTCAGAAACACAGCAGCGAACCCTGGCGAAACCTTCACTACCTGCTGTGGGCAAAGAGGGAGCTGTAAACAGAGTGAATAACCAGACAACTCAGTCCACTCTGTGGGCAGTAAGAGCATAGACCTGGAGGAGGATAAACCACAACTATCTCTCAATCCAAGGTTTTGGGCATCTTCACAGCACAGGTCTTGAATGGCTGGGGGCAGTTCTTTCACCAAAAGGGTGAAAGAATTGGAACAGGCTGCCCAAAGCAGGAGTGGAATCACCATCCCAGTGTTCAAAACCATGCAGATGAGGCCCTTAGTGACATGGGTTAGTGGAATGGGTGGACTTGGTGATCTTAAAGGTCTTTTCCAACCAATCTGGTTCAATGATTCTATGATTATTGAAAGTTTTGATTCCCAAGTAGCACCCCTAAAGCTTCATGGGCAGCCCATGACTGAAAAGTAAAACAATAAAAGAAGGAAATGCACAGGTACACAGCATCTTTAGGGTTTGTTAGCAATAAAGCAGCAGTTGCATACCTCATCAGGCACAGGGTTCAGCTCCCCATGGTGCGAGGTCCTCAAAGAGCACTGGGCTGCAGCCTGGGCGCTGGACACAGGAGCTGCTGTGGTGAGGAGGGCCCCTGGTCTGTAATGAACTCATTGGGAGCATTGCAGAGGCCACCATCCTGCACACAGCAAACAGCACCAACAGCATCTGCTGATGGCCAACGGGGTCCTTTGGTCCTCGCTGTGCTCTGCGTTGTTGGGGAAGAAGGAAAACGAGCGTGGCAGTCTCTTCATTTACCAGCATCGGTGACTGTCTTGATGGAAAAATAAAATGGTGCAGACTTCAAATGGAAATGTCAGCAGGAGGCAGCATGGGCTCCAGAGAGCTCCGGAATGTTCTGGAAGGCAGCAAGAGCACTGGTGGACATTGGCAAAGCCCATGGAATACCCTAAAAGGCAGCAGAACCGCTTGGCAGGCTCTGGCAAAGCCCATGGAGTGCTCTGGAAGGCGGCAGGAAGGCAAGGCTGTGGCAAAGTCCGCCATAACTCCACTGAGGCGACAGGGAGCGGCCGCCTGCCCCATGAGGGCCCCCTTCCCGTTGTACATGCAGCGCAATGCCGGCACAGGCGATTCCTCGTCAAAAAGGCGACGAATTGATGAGTTACGGGGCGCTTCCCCTCACAAAAGAGCAGAAACGATTAAAAGATTCAAACAAACGAACCCAAACACAAACCCGCCACAGCCGGGCACCCCTGGGGCCCGTTCCCGCCTCGGCGGCCCCGCCCGCGCAGGACCCGGATGGACCCTACGTGACACGGGAGGGGAGCGGCGGCCGCGCTCGCTGCCCGCTCTGAAGGGCGGCCGGGGTGGGGAGAGCGGGTGCCCCGTTCTGCCCTGCTCCCTCCTCCGGTCGGTGTGGAGCCGGGCTGGGCGCGGAAGAGGCGGCGGCGATGGCAGCGGTAGCAGCAGGTGGTTCCCCCGCGGCCCGGCAGGGGGCATGGGCGCTCGCCGCCGGTACCGGAGCGGCGGGAGGCGCTTGTGAGGTGAAGGGCGGGAAAGCACCCGCGGCGCTCGGCTGAGGGGAGCGGGAGGGTGTCGGGGAGCGGCGGCTTGCAGTGACCGCTGAGGGAGCGGGGAGCTCCTGCCCTGGACCACGGCCGTACCTCGGCCTGGGTGGAGTCACACCATGAAAACCAACTCCCGCACCTACAGGTGCTTTATGGTGTCGCCGTTAACGTTTAGGCTGTTTAAAAGACCTTAGCCAGGTGTCAGTATTTAAGTGCCTAATTAATGCTTAATTTGATAAGAGAGCTGGCTTAACCGCACCTCTGGCTCAGTTTCTGAGCTATTTTGTGACTGCTGCCCTGTCTGTAAATGGAATGGTGGCTCCTCACCTCAGGGTGGTGGAGCTGGGAAGTTGTTTCAAGCTCATCAGTGCTTGTCCATGCTGTGAAACTCTGTGTAAGGCAATAGTTGCTGCAAGCAGTGAGAAAGCTTGAGTAGCCTTTATCCGTGGGTTGTTAGGCAGAAGCTCTTCGCTGTGAGGGTGCTGAGGCGCTGGCACAGGGTGCCCAGAGAAGCTGTGGCTGCCCCATCC
>JBCJKH010022851.1:6299-21485 GCA_039877255.1 Loriculus beryllinus
AAGCTAAGAGAAGTACTGTGAATGCTCATGGCCTTAGAGGTATTTAGTTGGGGTGAAAGTTAGTCTTTGCCAGTGATTGTTCTTTTTCCCCACATAGTCTTGCTTGCTTGAGATGCCTTTTCAAAATAAAAATGCAGTTTTATAACATTGTAATCTAGAAGATCTGTATTGTATGCACAGTCTCAAGAATACCTTGAAGCAGCATAGCTAGGACTAACTCCTGTATTCATGCTTTCTAACAGTAATTTTTTGTGAGCATAGTATCCAACATCAAGGAATAAAACATAAACTTCTTTGGTACCTAACATCGTTTATAGTTTCTGCTTGATTTAACTGTCTCCCACATTGATTGTGACTGTGCAATGACTTTGAGGGTAATGTTCCAGCAGCAAATTATAGAATGACAGAATGATTTGGGTTGGAAGAGACCTCTAGTGTACTTCACTGCAGTAATTTTGCCTTAGAGTTGTGAGGAGTTCCTTGCTCAGCCAAGGCAAATTTCTGCCACACCTGTATGACTTTCTGCATGTTTGAAAAGATTGTTCCTGTCTTTGAGAAGGCTGTCATAGCCACACTCCAAAAATAGTTTTTTGCATTCTGAGTAGAGAAATGATTTTGCCTGGATCAGTGAACATAGCAATAATAGTCATAAAGCTTACTTCAGTTTTTTGCAAAAGAGATTTCTTAAATACCCAGAGTGGTCTGTCAGATGCAATAAAGCATGCAAATGAAGTGGGTTATAAAAATAATTCTAACGTAATTTTATGAACACAAAGCTTGAAACTCTTTTTCACCACTGAGAAGACACAGAAAATGGCAAGGCACAATTGTGCTACGGAAGTAACACAAACAGACTTAGCTATTACTCAAAATCATTCACATAGATCACTTAATTTGGATAATAAAACGTGCTGCTCTGTTTTCCAAGAAAGGAAACATTTGGCATTGCAGAAGTTTTATGTAATGCTAATAATGTATTTTTGAATCTTACAACCACACAAACAATTAAAGACATGATGGAGAAAGGGTAAATTATTTTCTGTAGTGCCTCAATAAAAAAATTATTGTAACAATGTTGTTGATACACACATCTTAAATGAAACAATTGGTTGTCATCATAGTTGTTTGTAAGAATACTTGAAAAGTGGAAAGTCTGCTGTAGTCAAGAGGTTTAAATTTTGAGATGTATTTCCATTTATGAGTGGAGATGACAGGGTTAACTAAAGAGATACTACTCTATCAACTGCTATATAGTGAGAATGAATATGTACCTCCAGTTAATTGTCCATTTCATAAGCTGTGTGGTATAGCAGGGAACCCTATGGTTAGTTATTTTTCCTTGAAAATTGTGAACAAAACTTCATTTTTTCCTCATTTGTTGAGAGTTACAGATGTTTCATTCTCTAAAGTTTACTTGAGTTAAAATGTTGAACCTTATGCCCAAAAGGTAATGATTTCCATAGTCTTTAGCTGCATGAATCCTAAAATAGCCTTCATTTCATGGAAGTACATTTGAAAAAAGGTTTAGTACATTAGGTAATGTACATTTTTAAAGCTCTTTAAGAATTATAAAGACCTTAAGATGTTATAATTTCAGTGATTATTACTTAAATTTCTTTATACTGTATTGTATGCTTTAAAAGACATTTCTAAAATTAAAACCTATTTTAAGTATCTGCTGAGCTTTATGATTCAGTGCATTTTCACTGACTATTAAATTATGTATGGTGATACTTTTTTATTATAAATGTAACCCCAATCTAGAAACTAACAAGACAAAATATATACAGAAATAACAATATGAACAGTCACTGCATTGTTGAAAGACTAAATTCACAGAAAAATGTGCATGGTTTCTTTGTATGAAAGGTATTAGCTATTGAGAGATTCATAGGTTTTGTTTGCACACTTCAGGTGTTTCAAGAAATAGTCTGTTTTTCCGTTATCTGCTCTTAGTGCTCTGAATTTAATATTTGTGGAAGGAAAAATTTAAATGCTTTTCTTCCTAGTGCAAACAACCCTGGACAGGTTTAAAAAGAGCAGCAAAACAAAAACTAGGTTGGACTGCACTGAAGTTTGTGCTAATTTTTACTTTGAAGGTTGTAGAAATGGAAGAGAAATACATTACATACAAGGGGCTTTCCCACCACCACCAGCAGAAGTACATCTTTCTTAATATTGCTTTTACTTTAAGTGATTTCACCTTTACCTCTTTTGTAGAAAGGTGATCATCTGCTCCTGGTAGAACTGCTCTACAGTCATAAAGGCCCTTCCATTTGAAATTCAGGGTACTTTATTTGCCTAATCAAAGCTTTACATAAAGCCTAATTCCTACATTTTCTGTCCCTAATTCTTCTGTTGTCTTAAGATCCCCTGGCAGCATGAAGACTGACTGAACTACACCCAGGGGAAACATTGCAGGTATCTTGAGCAATGCTTCTCAAGGGCCAGCGCATTCAGATTATTGCCTAACATAACCTGGTGGTCGTAAGTTTTGCCTTCTTCTGACCTTGCAGGTCACAGGAAGGTAATATTACATAGACATATTAAACTGTGGATTTGACATCTTGTGTCTAATAATCATAAGCTGTGAGATATTTTAGAGACTGCACTCTCCAGGTAGCATTTGTCACTGACAGTTTCAGCTGTCAAGCAGGATAGAAATAAGATTGAGTTTAACAAATCCTCTCTCATCAGAGAAATGGGGAAGGTGGGAAATATTTCCAATTTTTTTTCCACTGTCACCATGCTGTCTGGGGAAGGATGCCTTGCTCTTTATGGCTCCTTCAATTATTTGAAGAGCTATAAACCTCCTCCAGATGTAATTCCACGTGATGCTGAGTAAACAAAGCTAGCTATGGCATCTGTGCTATACTGTATAACTATGGGCTAGGTTCAATGAGATGCATGGTTGTCTTCTTCAACACTGATGTCTGTAAAGATTAGCTACTACCTTCAGCAAAGAAGGGTGCTAAATCTAAATGTATATATGGACATCCTACACAGAAAGGTTTGCCTGCTCCACTAGACTCTATTGGTAATGCCTTACTAATAACCTTGATTGAAAAATATGAACTAAAGGGGCTTATTTGCCTTTGTCACTACTAAATGTGAAATAGCATTCAGTATTGCATATGTACAGGCTTTAGCCTACTTATGCTTATAGCAAAAAAGATTGAATATTATTAAGTTTTCAATTAAAAATAGAAAAGGTATAAAAGTATAAAAAAAATATAAAAAGTGGGTGAATCCTCTCAGACTTACAAAGCATTAAGAAAAAGTTTCACACTAACACCCAATATTATTCCCTTCCCTGTTAGTTTATAGTGTTTCTAGAGAGGCTGTTTTGCTTTTTGCTTTGCTTTTAGCAAATCTTGTCTGACAGTTTTTTAGAGTGTACAGATGATGACAACTATTGGAGGAAGAAGTTAGGTACTAGGGATTCAAGACATTGTAGTTGATTTTATTGATGACAAAGCAACGCATGCGTGCAAGGAGGAAAGGAGAAACAGAACAGCAAAGACTGCAAATGTAGTTAATGTTTCTTGCTCATGCTGCAGATCTTACAGGTAAAGACAGGCACAGTGCGTAGTCTCCTCAGCCACTATGAAGTCTGTCAAATATCAGTATGTTTAGGATTCTAATTTTAGCTGTCTTCCTAACATGAGAGGAGCTCACAGCACAAAAATAAGTAAGAAAAGCAGCTGTAGCAGGCTAAATGGAAGGATGGGAGGGCTGAAAGTGAAAAAGTGGGAGGAAAAGAGCAAAAAGAAAGGGTGGTGAAGCCTCCCATCCTAGCTGGTTCATAGGACTTACCCAAAGAAAGCAGAGGATTCAGTGATGAGATGTGGGTTAATTTATTTTAGTCTATAGTCAAATCACCTCTCATCAAGGGGTTGATAAGGAAGGATCCTAGTCCTGGGAGATGGTGGGTATGGCAGTCTCAATATTAAGGCTTGCTCCTCTGGCCTACTTACTACTCCAAAACTTTGGACTGATATAAGTCTAGAATTAGCTCTTTTCATCAATTTATTTACAATTGTGAACTCTAGCATCTAAATTTTGATTAATTAATCCCCATTTCTGTACTTTTCCTGCTCGCCAGTTATGAAGATAAGGTAGTTCCATATCATTTGAGTGGGCTTTTTGAGTTGTACTACTTTTTTTCTTTACCATGATCTTTTGATGACATTTCTAAACAATTTAATATAGCAAATGAAGTTGGACTTTGTTATTTGGACAATGCATTGTTCAGCCTTTGTTTTCGGGAGATTCATTCCATCACTTAACAATAGAGATAATTTGCATTAATATGGTACTTTCATTTTTGGGGCTCTCAATATAATTAAAAACACTAATTAAACCATTAGCATCTCAATACCTTTCTGAGAGCAAGTTAGTGCTGTTTATTTTTTTCTCTCTTATGTGAAAAAATGGATACAGGAGGAGATGGTGTAACTTTTCCATGTTGGTGGCAGAGCCTGGATCTCTTGGCTCACCTCCTTGCAATCCAAGCAATAACTTAATCTCCTTTAGGGTACTGTAACTAAAAGAAAAACCTTTGCAGGGAATGTGAGTAAGACTTAATGAATTTTAATAATAAAACCTTCTCCTTCCGCTGTATTTTCTCTTGAGCTCAGAAGCATAACTGTGTAATCTTTCATCAGTAGGCCCTTGGTACCTCCCTTTAAAAGCCTATCTCCTTTTAAAATGACATAATCTTGTTTCATGGTTGCAATTTTAAGTAAACAAACCTAAAATAGTCACGGAGCAACATAACCAGCTGCACAGTGTTTCTGTTGAAAGCTGCACTGCTGTTGTGCTAAATGCAATCTGAATCTATTAGCATTTTGTAAGCAAGTGTGACTGAATACCAAATGGAAAATTTCTTTCCAGTGAGTTCTTGTATTTGTATAAAGACTTGCCACACACAGCAAGCAGCTGACTAACGTGGTTGGGGATCCATAGCAGAGATCATGCCATTCTTTTAATTGTATTTCTTCCCAGATGTTAAAACCTCTACAGATTAGATCTTTGTAAATACAGAAGTAGAGTTTGTTTCTCAATCATATGGGATTGACTAGTTAAAATGGAAACAACTAAGAACAAAAAATCTTCTTAATCATATTGAAATTGTTTGTGGTATGGCTATGCACTGAAGAGCAACAGATGACTAAAATTGGTAGTAGGCATTTCAGTTAAGCCAACCAAGCAAAACCCAGAAAACCCATAACAATAGAAAGCTCTCACAGACGACTGACTTTACCTGTCATCATTCAAGAGATCTTCTCTCTTTCTGCTGCATGTCTGAATAGAGCGTGGGAATAAGTAGGATAGCTGACAAAGCCTTTCTGCATTTGATGGAGTTTATGCCTGTGCTCAACAGTATTACATGTATTTGTTTTGTAACGGCTAATGATGTGCCGCCTTCTAGCCCCTGGCTGATTATTATCAGTTGGCTTCACAGATGGATTTTGCTGAGAATGTGTCTGCTGCTGTGCTGCAGTCTCTGTTGCCTCACTTGTTTCCTGTACATCCCAGAGAATGTCACCGGAGGTGCTACAGATGCTGCTCAGCACAATGTCCTGCCTGAGTCCCCCACTTCACCTGAGAAGAGCAACTTCCCTGGCAAGTCACACTCACAAAATGCCTAAAAGGCAGAGATGCATAAGCAGCAGGGCAGTGTGGTGGATGAGGGGACAAAAGACACTGATAAAGGACTGTGTTGTGGAAACAGCTGTGATTTCCCTCCCTGTCCTTTCTTTCCCAAGTGGACTGCAAAGAGTGCAGAAACGTGCTGGGTCACTGGGACTGGTTGTAACATAACCAGATCAGGAGGTAATGTCTACACTTTTATTAACAGAGGGGGATAATGTGCTGTGGTAGTTTCTAGAACTACATCATTGTATAATTCTACTGAATAGATTTAGAAAAGGAATTTCTTAGATGCTTAGTGTTAAAGTCATTATGAGAGCAGCCAGCTGAATCCAGCACTGCACTGAAGGCCTTTTCGTACCAAGGTGCTTGCCTAGTAGCAGTACAGGGGTGTCAGAGGCAGTGTGTTACTTTATGCTGACATCCTGGTAAGGAAAAAATTTCTCGTGAGTCTGATGTGATCTTGAGTACATAGGAAAATCTTGCCCAAGGTGGAGGCAATTTCTGTATACTGAGGATTTCTTTATTTTTTATTTATTTATACTTTTTTATAATTTTTGCAAAGAAATACTGTTTTTGTTTTTGTTTTCTTTTTTTTTGTCGACAATTACCAGCTACCACCATTTCTGTGTTTCACTGATTTCTGTAAGTATTTATGGAACACTACTGTACTTGTTTCACAAACTGACATACTGAGAGATTATTGTAGTATTATTATAAGGCTTTATTCCAAAATGGAACTTAAGTCCAGATTGTAAAGTTTGCAGTTCAATACCCCCTCCCCATTCACTTGTTGCCAGTGAAGGTGATGTGAAAAATAGGCATCTCTGTAAACTTCCCACAGTATTTAAATGTCTTTGCAGGTATTTCCAGAGCTGCATAGGTTTTGATTTTGGCATGGTCCTCTGCCAACCTTGCTTGCAGATACTGCCAACCAGGATGTATCTCATGGAAATCTCCCTGGAATTACTGATACAAATAAGAACACTCTCCCTCTCTTCACAGATCCATACATAGAAAACTCATTGAGGATTTGGGTGTGTTCGCTGTGTTGTATAAAATGAATCAAAGGTCATGCAGAGGCAAGGAATCAGATCCACTGTGTGCTTCACTTGCCTTGCAGCTGGTCAGCATGTGTCTCTGCAAATACACTTCAGTCGCACGTGGCTCATGCCAGAATTTTGAAATAGTGCCATTTCCATCTAAATAGCAATTGGGCTTAACAGAGCAGAATTTCAAGGAATTTCAGATGAGCAGATCTTATTTTGTGTATGGAACCTGGTGTGTCCACCTCCCAGGTGGTCTAACAATAAGGATGTAAATTCCATTTGCCTCTGTGAGAAATGATTCCTGCCTTACCTCTGCAGTGACACAGCACCCTCCAGCTTCTCTCTCATCAGTACCCTGCACTGTCATTCTCCCGTATAGGTACATGATATTGCACAGCTGTGAAATAAGATCACAACTTTCTCCTCTTTTACAGTGCATTGATGTTTGAGTGTATAGATGTTTCTAATGAACTGGCTTTGGGGGCACAACAACAGTATGTTGGTTTTGAAGTCCTCACTGGAAAGAAGTAAGCAGCTCTGTATAAGTTTGTGTAGATACTTTAGATAAGAGATGGATCCTTTGGCTTTTCAACTGGAGTGTGCAGGTCTTCAAGCTGCCCGTATTGAATCTGAATAGTGTGAAGGCTTTTTTGGAACCCTTTTCTGTTTGACTCTTTTTTTTTCTGTATCTGCGTCTGTGATAGATGCATACACACATATACTCCCCAGTGTTAACTCAGTAATGTAAGCCTGACTTCTACTTGTGTCTTTCCACGCTGATGTTTTTTTCTGGTACAACATGGGCATATATATGTATATTTATAAGGAAAGCAAAATGTGAAAATAAAACCTCAATGACTTGCTAAAGGGACACTACTGTAGGAGATGAACTGCAGGTTGCAGGAAATCCTTCATTTTGTATGAAACTAGAATAATTGTTAGGGTAAAAAGAAAAAACACGAAAAAACTATGGTCAAATATGGTTCATTCTCTAGACTTTACTGGAGTTTGGAATCAAACAAATCTCAGATTGTGTAACTTAACTGTACCTGCATGGTAAAGTAATGCAAAAATCTAAAATGTATTGCTATAACCAGAGCTTTTACTGGAGACTGTTATAGAATAACACTTCTTACCAAGAGTTGCAAAATGAATACTGCTGCTTTTTTATCAATACTGCTCCACCAAAATGAGTTCCATGGACATGTCTGTCTCAACTACTAGGCTATCTACTCATTATTTCTAATGAATTTATGGAAGATGAGTATTTTAAGACATTAGAGTGTAGTTAAGGTTAAACTTTCAGTCATAACTATTTTTCCTGTCTTGTGCAATTACTTAATTTCAAAACCATATTCTGTTCCTTAACACTCTGCTGCATATTCTGCTTACCTGTAGTGGCTTGACTGGTGATCAGAGCACAGAAGAAAGGATTTTCTCTCCTTGACTTTGTAATCCAGATGTAATTTTGACTTGAAGTGTTCCTTTATACAATCCACTGGGTTTATGATCTAAAACTAGTGTCAGAGGATTTTTTTCTCTCTTACTTCGAAAACAGATTTAGAAATTAGGAAACTTCTTCAGTAACTAGAATTACTTGGCCTTTTCTAAATTCCTTCTACCTCCATGAAGAATGCATTGACTTTAATTTATGATTTTGGTTTGTATAAAATGTATATCCTCCCTGTAGATGACATGACTAACACTTGTATTTCTAGCTCAGTGACAGCATTTTTACTTTTGTGTTAGATGGGGTGTGGAACCAGCTAAGTAAGTCAGGAAGACTGCTTATTTCAATCTGAAAGCTGAAAAAAGACTAATGGAAAATGTCACTTGGGGTTGGAATAGATGATCTCCAAAGGTCCCTTCCGAACCTAATAATTCCCTAATTCTGTGATAATATCATTAGTATTCAATTATTTAATTTTAATCAGGTGCATGTATTGATAACACTGAATCACGACTTAAGCTGTTTTTCAAAGATAGGATTTTACGCACTACTGGCAAGGGACTCAAAACTGTTCCTCTATGCTGCAACATTTTAAGAGCTATTGTGCTTCACTTCCTTGCTTTCCTTTCTCACTAACTTCTTCCCTCCATTCCTTCTGACAATTTCTGGTTCTTAAATGCCCTTTTGAAATAATAAGAGTCAGACAAAAAGTAACTAGTAATTTCATACATATCCTCTAGTTTAAATAAATGTCAGTGCAAATGTAGAAAGCTATACTGCACTGCAGCCATTATAAAGAAGGTTTGAGTGCCTTGTTTTCTTTATACCAACAATTCCTTTTATATTACAGGAAGAGGAATGCCATTTGACAGTTTAATATAAAGGCCTATTTAATTTTGGGTGACTTAAAAGCAAAATTGCTGAATGATGTTTGCTATCAGATAATTTACACAGTAAGTTTGATTTGGCACTGCAGTATGTTTTTTATAAAAATTTCAAAATTAAGATCTAAGAGTTTTTGTAAATCCCATTCTACAGGGTGACATCTCATAACATTTATTTTTAGTATGTGGTAGCTTCTGAGACTTTAGGGTTATTACTATGGTAGTATAATTTATCAAAGGGAATATTAAAATTAGAAGAAAGGAGAGCATTCAGACTGGTGTAGGAACACAAAATCTTATGGTTCATTTCAGAGAAACACGTTAAATGCTGACATTCTAGCAGTAATGGCATTTAACAGCCATCATAGTGAGTCAGTGCTCAGTAAACTGAAGCAAGAAATACAGCTAAACCCCTATGACCTACATTTTTAGTGACTAGTGATTTGGAGCCCTGAGTCTTTGCGTATTCAAGACAAAGCACAGTGAAGGGGACTAGGTCTTTAAAAACAAGATCTCTGGAACACTGCTAAACCTGGGATACTCAAAATCAAATCTCACTCTTGAAAAAGTGTATCACACTCTCAAGTCTGATTAAAAAGCAGTGAGGAAATCATATCATTAGAATGCACACACTGCTACTTTTACTGAACTCTTTGACCTCATATAGTTAATTAATTTCTGTGGCAAAGTTTTACAGTGTTGATGAAAGAAACATTAAAACAGCTTTTGATCAATATCCATTGAGCTATATGAATTACATCAGTTGGAGATCTGGCTCTCAGTCTTGATGAAACTGGAATACTTACTGTTTAATGTATTACCTGCGTTTGACCTGTGCATGTATATCATATATGTACATTTATACATACATATATGTGTATGTACTTTATAATCATAGAATCATAGAATATTTAGGATTGGAAAGGACCTTAAGATCATCATGTTCCAACCCCCCTGCCATAGGCAGGGACACCTCCCACTAAACCATGCCACCCAAGGCTCTGTCCAACCTGGCCTTGAACAGCGCCAGGGATGGAGCATTCATAACTTCTTTGTCAGCAAAGTAGGCTGATGTAAAGGAGTATCTTACACTCCTTTAATGAGGAACTGAGTTCCAACCCATGCAATGAACCAGCAGCAAGCCCAGTTTCCGTCTGAGACAAAGCCATCCCTACCTATGAAGACATTTCTACTAGAGGAGTAGTCCTTCAAAGTCAGTTTTGTTCTAGCACGTGTGCCCATGGACATAAAATGTAACACCATACAGGTTCATTGTGCATGAGTTCAATGCATTGAAAAATGAGGTAACCTTATATATCAGAAAGGAGGAGTAACAGCAAACAGAATGCATCTTAAGCCATTCAGGCTTGCTCATGTGACTGGAAGGTTGTGGTAGCCTGTCTCCACCTTGCCTGCATACATGCCATCCAGCTGGATGTTATCATCTGCTTGGCAAAAAACATGACATCTGACTGCATACATGCCTCTTGACCACTTTAAAGGGAGCTTGAGCAGTGGAATAGAGCTAAATTGTGAACAAGTGAGTTACCATGTGTGGGCTGAACAGACGGAAATTTGCTAAAATAACATTACTCTGTGTATGTGCATTCCAATAACATGAGTACAAGTTTTAGACTATCCATCACTAATTTATGGAGAGTTCATTTCTGGGTTGTTGCAGTTGTCCCCAGACTAACTGCTACATTCTCCATCATATCCATGTACCTTTAGCAAATCTGTTATGTTTAAGCTTTACTTTCAGTCGCATGTATGATAATGGGCAGATCAGACTTCTATAACAAACTTAATTTATCCTTGTAATGGCCACATAGAATAACCATGTCATTTAGAGTAGGATTTTTTGTTTTCATGATCCTAATTTGGGTATTTTTTTAAAAAAACAACAAAAAACAAACCACACCATGTTTCATTATTTCTCTCTCCTACAATATTTGGACACATTTTGTCTTCGCTTCTGAACTGTTTTCTAAAAAAGCCAAAACCTAAAGTGGTAGTGACCTCAAAATTCTGAGTGCTGGCAGGATGACTGCAGAGATCTTCCCTTCTCTTTGTTTTGCTGTCTCTGACCTCTCATGTGAATTTGCACAGTCATCCATTTAAGGGTTTCTACTGTGTTGTGTGTTGTCCTTCTCCGTTTTCCTGTTGTGACCAGTGATTCTATGTTTGATATCTCTGATTTGTTTCTTCAAGTCTCTTGGGAGAGATCCTTCAAAATGTTCCTTATGATTGCAGAGCCTAAATATTGGGAAAAGATATGAAATATAAGGATATTAATTGCCATTAATAAAATGAGCAGCTTCATTTTTAAATCATGCATGTATAGGAATGACCAACTTGAATTAGTACAATAGCTGTATCATTATGATCAGTGCCTTCTGATTACATTTTATTATTTGTGATTTTAAATTTAACTGCTTTTTCTATATATGGTTTCTACTGATGAATTCACAAAACAATACAGATAACACTGTTTTCTATGCTTTTTTTTTTCTACTTGACTTGTTTAGATTTATTTTAATATTAACTTTGGCTCTAAGTTTTGAGGCTTTATAATGCTGGATAATTCTGTGTTCCCTGGAAGGTTGTTGGTTTTTTTTTCAGTTTGTTTTGTTTTTAAATTGTTGAAGTTACTGGTTTCTACTCTGACTTTATTTTAACATAGTTTTGGATTTTAATATTTCTCTGTTCCTGAAAAATATCTAGGTATCAATTTTCTCAGTAGCAGCCAATTAAAAGATCAGGCTTGTGATAAAATGTTATGGTGAAGTCAGCAAGGTGAGAAAATGTAAAATGTATTTATCTCTTAAGTCCTGACTTAACTAGCCTTTCTCCATAGGTTAATGAGTACCAATTAATGCTAATTGATGACGCTTAAATACATATATTTTGTATCTTAAAAAACAGGTTAAATGCCAACTTATCATTGCATATTGGTTACCATTTATCTCAGTATATATTTATATACTATTTATATACTATTTATATATATAAATATTATATACCTAATATTTAACAACTTTGTTGTTGCTAAGTAATGTTTACTCTGACCAAGGACTTTTAGTTTCATGCTCTGCCAAGGAGAAGGGGCATGGGAAGCTGGGAGGAAACAGAGCCAAGACACCTGATCCAAACTAGCCAAAGGGGTATTCCATACCACAGTACATCATGCCCAGCCTATAAACAGGGGGGAGTTTCTTGGAAAGCCCAGATCACTGCTCAGGTCAGGCTGGGTATCAGTGCGTGGTGAGAGGTTGTATTCTATTCCCTTGTTATTTCCCTTACATTATTATTATTATTGGTGGTAGCAGCAGTGGTTTATGTTATACCTTAGTTACTGGACTGTTCTTATCTCAACCGTGGGAGTTGAGTTACATTCTTTTAATTCTTCTCCCCATCCCTCCGGGAGCACGGGGACAAAGAATAGGAGGGAATGAGTGAGCGGCTGCATGGTTTTGAGTTACTGGTTCAGCTTAAACCATGACAACATGCTTTTAAAAAGAACCCTGTTGTCGATAGAGGACTAGAGAACCCATGAAAGTGAAGCAGTCTTTCACTGCTAGGTTGTCGTTGTAAATCTGGCTGATTGTCAGTTCCTGATGGAATATTTAGGAACTAAAAACAGGGTGGAAGGGAAACTGCATAAAGAATTTTCTATTGCCTTTGACATGATTACCATGGCTGTTGCCCTTTAACAAGAAGCTGTTAGAGGGACAAAATCTCTTGGGTACAGGACCTCTTCCAAGCCAGGTTTACTGTGTATTTAAAAATGATGGTGCTGCAGCCAGGGACAGGGGATGCCGTTCCAGTGGTTGGAATTTCACTACCATCTCACTGACATACAACCATACCAAGTAATATGGTGCTTACCTGACAAGAGGCAATTGAATCTGGAATTAATTTAGTATCTCTCAGCTGTGCATCTGCTCTACCTATTAAGAAATTGAAACACATTTTTCTTAAAAAAAGAAATTCTGAGATCAAAAATAAAATCATACTTCTTCCAGTTCTAAGCAGAATTCATAATGAATTTTAGTTGGTTGCTTCATGGTAGGACTTAAGCTATAAGACACACTTTTCTGACAAACTGTAATGTCATGATTAGATGGCAAAAGTGACAGAACAAAAAGAAAGAAAGAAAGGAAGAAATGCTAGTCAAACTTTCCCAAAGTAATTTCTTTTTAGGTAAAATAGGTGTAAATAGGTGTACCATATCTACAGTGTGTACTTTTCCTCCAGAATACCTATGGAAGTCACTCAGAAGTGAGAGAATGTTCCAATGACCAATTAAAATAAAATTCTTGAATTTATCACTGGTCTTATTTCAGCATCAGAAGCATCTTCTCTTTGAAGAACAGTGTTGTAAATCTGAGTGACAGTGATTTGTAGACACCTGAAAACCAGACTGAAGTTTGGAAATGCTCAAAAGGTGAGCAATGTGTGTAACTTAGTTTATAGGAATAGAAATTACCTTCTTTTCATTTTGATTCTAAACAGGCCTTTGGAAATTTTACATTACATTGCTTCCCTTACTGGCAACAAAATTGTTTCAGCAGGAATGAAATTCAGGAGGTGTTCAGAAAATGTAGGTTCCCAATTTGAAATTATTCAGTATTTGTTGGGGTTGTCTGTTGATTCTCTATTTAAAGTCTTTTTCTCCAGTCACAGCAACAGAAAAACCCAACACTAGTAAAATCCATGAAAACCACTGACTTCTAGCATCTCATGGAGCACAGCTGTAATTATTCAAGGGCATGCATTCAAAAATGGAGAAGGGCAAAATCAGCAGAGTCTGACTTTCTTGGCTCTGTTCATCTAGATTGTTCTATTCTCTGCACTGAAGCCTACAATTTTTAACAGTTGATCTCAGTAAAACACCTAATACCTATTCTTTAAATGTATTTATTGCCTTTAGTGCATTATGATTGCCAGGCCAATTTAAAAAGAAATCCTTATTCAATGGAATTAGAGATTCTTCAATTACCTCCAGAGTTTTTATCTGATTGGTCTTCTTGAGGAATATAGTATGCCAGGCAGATTGCATAAGGAGTTTTAAAAACCCATTTATCCTTTGGCACCTTCAGAGAATTATAAAATAATAATAAAAAAAGAGTTTCACTTACTTACATTTCATCCCCTTCAAGTGTGCTTCACAAGCTTTTCTAAATCTGTTCTGGCTGCTATTACATTGATTTTTGCATTGCCCCCTAACCCCTTCTAGCATCCAAGTGAGGCAGCTGGTTGTCTGTTGATTGTGACAGGGACTTCCTTTTATCATTTCTTGTCTTGAACCAAAGGTTTCAGACTTGATGTTGATTGCTGTAATATGGCTTGTGTTGCACGCAGCTGTAGTCAGTGCTTTAACAATAATTGCTTCCTATGGAAATCTCGTTCCTTTTAATGTGATTAGAGCTATACCAGTTTACAATATTTCCTAAAGTCTGCTAAGAGTGATATTGATGGGGGCAAATAGTTTGAGGTTGCAACTTAAATCTTTAACTGAAATCTGTGGGAAAATGTGATTGTTATCCTCCAATCTGGGGTGTTGTGACTCTAAAATTTCAAGTCCACCTTTTAGTTTAAGGAATGTCTTTGTTCTTCTGTTGTAAAAGATTAAGAAACAATCAATCAGATATATTCCCACAAGAATTTGTTTCCTGAAATATATCTTTGGTGTAATAGTTTGTTAAGTCAGAATGAAATCAGTGAAGTTATAACAGAGTGGAATGATATTTCAGACAGACCCTGAAAATGTTAATTTAATTGCAGTTTTGAGAGATAAGAAAGGAGTCTTTTTTGACCTGAAACATGGCAATAAACAAAAAAGAGCACCACCAATTAGCATGTTGGCACTTGACATCAGATGAAGATGATCTCATAAAAGATTAAATGGTTAATTTGGGTTTCTAAAATCAGAATTGAAATGCATGCAACAAATACAGCATACTTGTCTACCATGCAGCTCATTTGCGTAAATGTTTAACTCATGGAATAGTTAGGGTTGGAAAGGACCTTATGATCATTAGGTTTCAACCCCCCTGCCATGGGCAGGGACACCTCACACTAAACCATGCCACCCAAGGCTTCGTCCAACCTGGCCTTGAGCACTGCCAGGGATGGAGCACTCACA
>JBCJKH010022853.1:0-23413 GCA_039877255.1 Loriculus beryllinus
AGAACTGGAAGCATCCCATCCCACTCTCCCTGACAACTCACTACAGAGTCTTGGTGCTTTAGATAGATGATGTGCATCTTTATTGGAAACAGTTTTATGCCACTTGTACAAATTCAAGAGTTTGGATAACATTTTACTTTCTGATTTGTTTAAACTTCAGTCATTACATTTGCTGCGTGCCCACCCTTGTTATATCTGCCAAGTACACAGTCAATTTGCAACTGCTAATGGGATGGGTGTTTACATAAGCTTGCTCAGTTCTACGATACAGGGTCTTCACTGATAATGCCAATTTCACTAAAGTTTCCTGAAAGGAAATGACATTTAACATGGAGTTGAAAAACAGCAGCTCTTGAAAAAAGTATTTGTTTTTCAAGATTTTCAACATTTGAGAGCTCGTTTGACCTGGGAACCTTTTGACCTACTGGGAGGGAGATGGAGGGTGATTGATCCTGCTTACAGAAGACAGAGGGGGGAAAAAAGTGTATTAGTTGTTTTGGATTTATTTGGAATACAAAGGGATGCATAACTTTTAAAGTGAATTTGTTTACAAGAGAAGAATAGAGCTTAGGGTAGAGTGTTTTATTCTGAAGACTGGGTAGGCATTTTTTGATGATATAGTGCTTAGGCTTTCTTCCCTTATTTGACTATGTAAACTTTTAGTCAGGATATTCTCAGAGTAGTAATTTTTGATAGAGATTTGACTTCTCATTCAAAATATGATAATGGAATTTGAGATTTTTAGCATAGCTTTAAGCAAATGGCACTATAGTGGCAGGCTTGGATAGAGGTTAAAATCTGACCTGTATGTGTTTGGTACATTTTGTGGAGGAAAAAAATCCTTACTGGATTTTTCTGACTCAAGTGATACAGAAAGCATCTGCTCTAGTCTTCAGCTTTCTTTAAAATAAGAACTTCACTTTTATTCTGAAACAGGGTCTTCAGGTTTCAACAAAACAAAAGGTGTCCCCTTGGGATTTATTTGAAGGTCACAAAAATCCTGCTCCTCTCTCCTGGGCATGGTTTGGTACAGTTCGTGTCGACAGGAAAGTGATCAAATATGAGGAGCAGCAGCATCTCCTCCTGTACCACATGCACAACAAACCCAAGCCACGGAGTTACTACCTCGAGCCCTTACCCCTTCCTCCAGAGGAGGAGGAGGAAGAGCCCACCACACCTGTGTCTCAGGAACCAGAAAGAAAGTCAGGAGAGTTCTCTGATCAGGGAAAACATGCCATGGACGACGAGAAGAAGGCAAAGAGCAGGAAGCGAAAGTCAAAGTCAAGCTCAAGGGCTGATGTAAGTTGTTGATGCCCCATACAAAACTTGAGTATCTCACTGAAGCATCTGATGTTGCATGGTGCTGTCCTAGCTGCCTTAAAAAGTTGCTCTGCACCAAGAGAGTCCTAATAAAGGGAATGAATGAAATAGTCAAGAGGAGAGTGGATTCCTATCAAATACAGCTTAGGGTAGAAGTGTAATATGCTTAGGACATTATGTGCTGTGTAAAATATGCTAGACTGGATCTTACTAAATATTATTCAGGTTCTGTATATGCTTTGATTTCATGTAAAGTACAGCTGTTACTGTTCGTATCCATTTCTAAAATTCCTCCTGTTCAAATTACATTGAGAGCAAACATGTTGGTTTAAACCCTGGTCCCATTCAAATGTAAGCTGATTTGAAAGAGGTTCTTTCACACAGATAAACTGGTTTACTCTGCAGTTTGTTCTGGTTTCTGAGATATTTTCCCTTTTAGTTTTTATTGGGTTTTGAGGTGTGGGTTCCTAAGCTGAAGAATCATTAGAGCAAAGGTTTGAAAAACATTCCTGGCACCACCCAAATAATAATGTGCGTTTCCAGAAGCAGCATTCTGTGCAATTACATCCTCTTCACACTGCTGCCAGCATATTTGTACATGCTGTAGATGTGATAGTGTTCTGTCAGCATCCAGCTGGTTTGTCTACACGTTGCATTTTCAGTAGCTATAATTTTAAGATAACTTTCTGACCTTTTTGATGTTTCAGTTAAGTTCTTCTTGTAATTTCTATGCTGATACAGTAAGCAGCCCTTGTGCTATACCTGATTATAGCCTAGAGAAAATACTTGCTAATAAGGTAAAAATGGACAGTGTGTGCATGAAGTTATTCATGTTAATTACGTGTGGGCAGCCTGAGACTTAATCTGGTTTTTACATCATTACAAATGACAATGGGAACTGTCTCTGTCCTTTAATAATTTAGTAGGAAAATTGGCATTATTTATGAGTTAGCAAGGTATGAATGTCAGTAACATTCACTTTTGCTGTATATTTTAAGGACTATCCCCAGAACAACTTATACAGAGTGCCTCCCACCTACTCCCCAGTCTCCTCTCAAGTGATGCATCCTCCACAGCCTGCCTTGTGGGGTTACAGTATCATGGGCCAGCCACAGCAGCCAGGCTTCTTTGTGCAGAACCAGACCCTCCCACCAGGTATGGGTAAGCTTTGTATACAGAAGCGTGTGGCTTGGTGTATGTGGCAGACGTTGACTTCTTGTAATCACGTTTTGCCTCTGACTTTCCCTGAAGTAGTCTGTGTCTGCTGAGGCCATTTATTTCATTCCTTAGTTAGCCCTTTTATTTTTTAGGGCTTTCTGTTATCAGTTGTAGGTCTATCTCTATTAAGCTATTAAACTTTTTTGATAGATAAGCAAAAATTACCTACTGTGGTGATAGTATAATAAAGCTGGTAGAAGTTCAGTAAGGAATCATATAAGAGAGGGATGATTAAAAAGAAAGAATGACCTTCGGAGGTTATTTCTTCTTTGATTCATGTCAGGAGCTATGGGGGCTAATTTGGCATCTACTATATGGAATAAATAAATCCACGGGTTCACATATTTTTCAACATTTGTGCTTATGGTATGTGCTTAATTTTTTTGTAGGCTTGTTTTGTTTCTTCCAGTTAATACGCATACAGTTTAACATAGGTATTTTACTTTCTCTAGGGGGCAGCAGTTTATGATATTTTGAGAGATCCTATTGTGTCCTTATCCGATAGCATGCAGGAGAATTTTAGAAGCTTGGTTCCAATTATAAATGTTAACTATTTTTTTCGAAGCTCCCAGTACAACTAGATCTGTATTTTAAGTGTGTAAAAATCTTCAGAATATACCAGACTGTGTCTAAAAAGTTTAAGGAGATGATGATATTGAAACCAAACATTTAAAGTCACCTTTGTAAGTCTGACATAGATACATGATTTTTATCAAATAGCATAGAGTGCATAAGTTACTGCCATCTCATTATAAAATTGGCATGACATAATAAGCTGCTCATACCGTGCTTTTGATCTGACATGCAACTTTTGTTCATCAGTAGTAAGCACACGTTTTATGTGATATAGAACATGCAACAGCCTTTTCACTTTTCTCTCTCATTTACAAGTGACAGTCTTCAAAGTTATTTTGCTTGTTTCATTTTTCAGGCCAGTAGTCTGGTTTAATCCAGTTCACTGTCTGCCTTTACAGAGATGATTTTATCATCTTTATTGTAGAGCTAACCAAATAGGAGCTGATGAATTAGCAGTGATCTGTACCAACAACACTCTCACGGAAGGCAGAGAACGCATTTATGTTTTGGGTGGTTTTAGGTGGTTCCAGGCTGGATCCGACAGGCTCCTTTGTTCCAACTAATACGAAGCAAGCCCTGTCGAACATGCTGCAGCGGCGCTCTGGCACCATGATGCAGCCCCCCTCTATCCATGCAATCACGCCTCAGCAGCAGTTGCTCCAGATGAAACTCCTGCAGCAAGAGCAGCAGCAGCAGCGGTTCCTCAGGCAGCAAGCACAGTCACGGTCTCTCCAACAGGTTTGTCCAAACACCTAACTCTGAAGAACAGCACAGTGATTCTGCCTTCCATCGGGGCTGCTTGCTCTGCATAGGCTTACAGAGCAGGGAGCCAGTGGTATTGACAGTTAAGAGTAATTCCCCAAATATTGCTTAACCAGAGCCATCTGCTTTGAAACTTCATCTGCCCTTTGATCTCTTAGTCTGTTCTATTTTTCCTGTGTTTCGTAACATCAGGTTTTCTTCTGCTATTTGATGGTATTCTTGTTCCCTGTTGTGTTACAGAGGTCTTCCTAGTGGAATTGCATGGTGCTGTGTACAACCAAGCTACATATAAGCAGCAGGGGCTCAGCAATGCTCCTCACAATTGAAAACCCAGGAAGTCCCATCAGGAGCTGTTTCCATACACGTGTGCACACAGACACTCTTGTGTTCTCTAGAAGTAGCTGGTATTTCTTCTAACATTTTTGCAGAGTACAACTGCTGTGTGCCAAACCGCACATGGCTGTTGTGCAACACCCTTCAGAGCCTGAGCGAGTTTTCAGAGCATTGCTGCAGATAGGCTGCTTTAGAACAGATGGTGTAAGAACAGAAAATTGGTTTTGGATCCCAGATAAATATGTGTATCCCAGCAATATGTGTACAATAGTTGATGGTAAAACTGGCAACTTTTCTTCTTTATTTTAAAGTCCTTTTGTACCCATTCTTACCCTCACTGAATTATGTATTATATTGCTGTTATACTGTCTTGTCTTCAAACTCTATGATGTGCCCTCTTTGCTCAAAATAGTAAAAATTTTCAGCAAGTCTCCTCACAATTTCTCCCACACTGTCTCTATTTTGTTCCAGCTCTTTCCTTATCCTTCTCACCCCTCTTTCAGTCTGCCTGGAAAGCCCTCTGTGGTGCTTAAATTGCTGATGGGCTGTAATAGTTTTATAGGGGACTGTTCATAATTGTGAAACCAGGATCTTTCTGTTTCAAAGACAACCCCTCCCTCCAAGCTCCAGATGTGTGTTTTATCGTATCAGTGATACAGTGGATATTTGATCACTCATTAGTGTCCTGCAAGCACTATGAGGTACTCAAGATTAAGTACCCTACATGTTCGGGTACTGGGCTTTGTGGTGAGCCATCGCTTCTTATTCAATAGAATGTATTTTTTACATTAGGCAATATCTCGCTATTTTACTGTTAGGTCCAGCTAACTTTCAATTGCTATTATAGAATACAGGCTTCAATGACAGCCTTGAGTAAACAAATGATGATCACTACCTATGGCTAGGGAATCAAAAAGTGATAACTGAAGATCTAAAATAACACATCATTTTCACATTTAAGAAGTGCTGTTGTTTAACATTATCCGTTTAGAGGAAAAAGGATGTTGCATGTCCCTTTTGGTTTAAAACAGGAATAGTATCTGAAGTGTTAAGAATTTCTGCTCTGAAGCATGGCATAGACAGCTTGTCAGTAGGGAGAATAAACGTACCATGAAGACATGCATCCATGCCTAAATAAGATTAATAGGGTGTCTATGATGATTTTTTTCATAAATTCATAAAATTTGGATCAGACTGTTTGAATGTAAAGGTAAAAAATTAAAAGTTGCACTAAAATTCAGCAGTATAGGTTCAGGTGCATGTTTCACCTAAGGTGCATATGTGCTGGATGTTCATCAGTCAGCAGTTCTGTATCAGCTTTGTTTTTATTTGGGCCATAAAACAACTACAAGTTAAACAGATGTAAACAAAGTCAAAGCAGAGCTATCCAACCCCAAACTTTGTTTCCCAGTTACTTCCACATAGTGGCATAGTTGTTTGTTGCGGTCTGCTGGAGACAGGTGGACACATCGTTTTCTCTCTGCTTCTAACATTTTGCCTCATTGGGTGTTTGGGAAGATTCATTCCACCTGATACGTGAAAACTATCACTGTAGTGAAATGAATGAACATTCCACCAAGCTGGCCTGTTCGCTTTCTTTGTTGTCGAAGCCTGTGCTGGCAATGCTGACACCAGAGAACACCTCCAAGGTCCCAGTGGCCCAGGGCTCTGCATGCTCCTTGGACTGGGGCCTGCCCCAGAGGTATGTGTGCATGGTGCTCTAGGTCAGAAACACATCCCAGGGGAGCTTGCAGTAGCTCTTCCTGTGGTCCTGGGTTTAGAGTAGGAAAAGCTATAGCAGTGAAGAGCCTGGAGGTCGTAGTTGAAAATTTAGGAACAAGATGATTTGTAAGCATTGCTACTGTGTGCTGTATGTTGTTAGGTGGAGCTTAAATAAGGAAGGTTTTTATGTTTCTGCCCCTGCAGAATGAAATTACCTACTCAGCTTGAAGTCACTAGCAGGGGTGCGGACACTTCTGCAAAACCAGTGCAGAAGGGTTCTGCTCCTCAGTGCTGTGCTGCACTTGCTGTGCTCTTGAAAACAAATAGCTGTGGTGCCAGATCTTTAAGAACTATGAATTGTTAAAAAAAATTGCTGAGTATTATGTATAGAGCTCTTAATTGGCTTCTGTGGATGAGGAGTCCTTCTACATTTAGCGTTTCTGTTCATAAATTTCATGAAAGTATTGAGCATAAAAAACACCTAAAAGAACCTTCTTAGCATTCCTAAATGCCATTCCTAAACAGCATTTTGAGTACGTACAGGTGAACTCTGTAAAGGTGCTGTACTGCTCCACTAACAGACCAAGCCTAATTGTACATATTCTTTGTATTGTTTGCTATTTTCTCGCCTATCCTTTTCTTTAGGATGTCTGTAGCACTGCTGTATCCCTTCAGGATGGCTTTGACAACATAATGGTAACTGCCTTGAGACTGTGAACTTCTCCTTATTTTTCCTTTTGCACAGACATGCGTGCATTTCAACACACAGGCTGCAAACTTTGCTTTTGGTACGAATGATGCGCTTTGGCACTCCTCTCACCTAGGTAATGCGGTGCCTGCATGTGGAAGGCTGTGAATAATACACTTGCACACACAGAATATTTTTTTCTTATAAATATTTCCAGTAACTGCATCATTGATAATTTTTTTCCTCTTCTGTTACATTTCTCACTGTGAAAGATTGGAAATAGCTGCAAGATCTATCTGGTGCCATGTTCATCTAAGCATGGCTGGTGTGGTCATCTTGCCCTCATCTGCAAAACAAGTAACAGTTAACACCTGTTAAATTATGAGATTTCATAGAATTCAGTCATTTCTGGGGAAAATCAATGATGCCATGAAGTTTAATCCCTAATACCTGTGTTGGAAAGCCTTCTAGATACTAAACAAAAAACCTGTTTCAGAGTTAGTTTGCAGGACTTCCATCTTTTTTTTAGGTAAACCACAATGTTGTTAAAAGCACTAATTGGAAAGACAAAGCAAAGTGTTTTTAAAAAGGCTTTGCTGCTTACCCATTATCCATATTTTGTATGTGTGCAGTTATTCCTGTTATTAATGGTAGCATGTCAGAACAGGGTATAGCTCACCGTATTTGCAATTAGGCGCACCTAGATATGCAGCAAATACACAGTGAGGTCTCTGAAATCCATCATCATCGTCTTATCTAAATAAGTGTTAGTGTTCCACTGCCTACTTCTGATGTCAGATGTGGTCAGATTTTGGTCAAAATCAGTGCCATGTCTGCTTCTGTCGCCTTTGCCAGTCCCAGCACCACATAGGAAACAAAATTCCTTCCAGATACACAATAGTCGCATACCTTAACAAGAAAAAGAAGTAAGTTTTGCTTCAGTTTAGGATGCGAGTGGAACAAAGAGAAAAGTGGTTATTACTGTAACATTGCATTGGCACTGAATAAAACATGTTTGGGTTCTCCTTTTCTGTTTGTTTTTTCTTTTTCTGTTTAGTTTTTGTGTGACATGTATGCACAGTTCCAGCTTGCAGCAATTGGCCTGCATGTGTAGTTATCTCATTATTAAATTATGCCTGGAGGGAGAAGTCCCTTTGAATTTAGCGATATCTGCTGCTGCTGCTGCTCAGGAATGCAGAGCTCCCACAACACAGGAGCATGTTCAGTGGCCATTTGTGACCATGAAATAAATTGATCTGTCCCCTACCCGATGACCAGCTTTCTGCTTACATTTCACATGTGGTGATGTGCGTCTGCTTGTCTGACCTGGGCAGTGGTGCCTTCAGTCTCGATGGGCTGCTCCTGAGCCTCACACCCCACCAGCTCTGCTGCTCTGCCCGTGCTTTACATGGTGGGGAAGAGAAGTGTGGTAACACTCACCTGTGGCTTCCTGCCCACTGTGTGTCGTGAGGATCGTGCAGCTACTTCTTCAGTATTTTCTTATAGAATTAAAGCCTAATCCAATTTCCATTGATGTAACTTCCCCTGACTTTGGAGGGACACTGTTCCCACTGTATGGGTATAAGCAAACAAATTTTGCTCTTGGGCACACCAGGTTACCTGTTGCGGAGTGAACTTAAAGGCAGTGCATGGAGCAGCACTTTGCAGACCAGCTTCCGCAGAGCCCACAGGGTGATTTGTATTTCTCTGGGGAGACGTTTAAGGCCCACATTGTTCTAGAAATCAGTCATTGGTTTACCAGATTTCGTCTTTGGGTGACGTCAAGTTACATCTTTATCTATGCTGTGTTTGGCACCTCATGAAAAAGTTTCATCTTCAATTTGCTCAGAGAAATTATTGTTCTTTTTTGTTTATTTTTCTTCTTTTGCCTCTGTTTAAGAAAAAGAAATAAATCTGATATTCTTGAGTACCTTCCCCTGTGCTTGCTGACATCTGTTTTATGTGCATCCCATCTGCAAGATGTATATTCTGTTCAGTGTTTCAGTTTTTCACCCATCAGGTTGCTGTTTTGAGAGTTTCTCATCTGATTTTGCAGATATTTTTCCAGATAAACTTATTTTTGTCTGAACTTTTTTCAGGACTGATGGGTGTTACTCTGTTCACACCTCCTGTACTCCCTAATTTGGTTTTTAGAATTTTCTATGAGATTTGGCTTGTTTTAAAACAAATCTGTGGTGTGGCTTATTCTTCCTTAGTATAGCTAGTAGTATCAGAGTTCTCTGCTCTCTTGTCTGCACCTTAGGGACCCCTGTAGTGGTGGTCCCAGAGCCTAGCTAGGTCAGTCTTCTTTTTGTTTGTTTTTAAAAGAGAGATAGGTATGAAGAATGAGTGTGTGACAACCCTGTGGCACCCTATGGCAGCTTTGCCCCCGGTTTTGCATCTTGACCTCTTTTGTCTGCTCTCTAACCAAAGCACTGGGTGGTTAATCCAGCCCTGGTCACAGCAGGTCTTATCTCTTGGGTTTAGATCTCTGTAAAGATACTCTGATTAAAATAGTAGAGGCTTTGTTAGAGGACTTGGATTTTTTGGCTGTTTCTGTGGTGAACTGGGAAGCTACCAGCAGGAAGAAGCATTGCTGCTTCCAGCTAATGTCTGCCACTGAGCTTTTTTGAGTAGAATGGATTTTGAAATCATGGGGTGCATCTGTGCAGCATCACAGTCTCACAGAAAATACATGGACTTGCTTTATCCTTGCCAATTTCTCATTCACTAGTTTTTTACAATCTTGGTCCTGAAATTAAATCTATAATATTTTAAATTTTTTCTCTTTTCTGGTTCTTCAAAACACACAAATGCAGTTAAAGGTGAAATTTTCAAATGATTTCCATTAGGTACATATAAATATTTTGGCAATCTGAAATGGACAAATGAGCCTGTATGTTACTTACAAGTGTGTTTCCAGGCTGTACTGGTTGGGAGCTGGAGATGCTTGCATTGCCCATTGATCATACTGGTATGATCAAATTTGCTAATCAACATTTTGCTTGCTTCGTCTGGGGGAAGGCTAGTAATCAGGTGGCCTGAGAAACATACTAGCTGTGCTATAATAGAGATTACCATTCACTCTGAGCTTCCTGTATGATTTAATGTACTGTCTTCAAGACAGCTAGAATATTTTTTCCTAATCCTTTGCAAAGCCCCATTTTAAGGAGTGCCTGATCAGTAAATGGCTGTTTCTTCACTGCTGCAGTGTTACAGTAGTGTCAGACATCAAGCAAAAGTCAATTCTTCCATCTCCCTATTAGTAAATACAGTTCAGCAGTTTGGTAGTGAGCAGTGGTGCTGTCTTGAAGGAAATCATCAAGCCTCTCCATGACTCTTTAGGACGCAACTTGGTGGGGTTTGCACCCAGAGCTGGACTTGTCTGGGGTGTGGATGCTGTATCTGATGCATGATGTGTCTTTCAGGGTCAGCCAATGGACCAAGCTGCTATTTTCTCTCCGCAAGTTCGAGCCCCGTCTCAGCTTTCACAGTACCCAGGGTTACAGCACACTCAGGTACTGCATTCCTCTCCTGGCGTGTCTGCATAAGAACACTTTTAAACTGAGCTCCTTTATCTCCCAGCATGCTCTTCTATGCCTGGAATATGCCTCTTGCATGTGGTCTAGAGCCTTCTGCTAGGAGGCCTCCTGCTAGGATGCTTGTGATCTCTGTCAATATTTTTAATGTAGTCACTTGCCAGTTTTTCCTAATGTTGTTGCTGGTAAAGGCATTCGTATTTCAGCATTAAGCCTTACATATGGCAAGTTTTTTGTGAGATAGTGATACCAGTAATTCTTTATTATGTCACAGTCGTAGAATTGTAGAATGGTTTGGGGTGGAAAGGACCTTAAGATCACCTAATTTGAACCCCCCAGCCATGGGCAGGGACACCTCATCCTAGACCGTGTCACCCAAGGCTTTGTCCAACCTGGCCTTGAGCACTGCCAGGGATGGAGCATTCACAGCTTCCTTGGGCAGCCCATTCCAGTGCCTCACCACCTTCACAGTAAAGAACTTCCTCCTTATACCCAATCTAAACTTCTCTGTTTAAGTTTTAACCCATTACCCCTTGTCCTGTCACTACAGTCCTTAATGAAGAGTGAGTCTCTCCCCAGCATCCCTATAGGCCCCCCTTCAGATACCGGAAGGCTGCTATGAGGACTCCACACAGCCTTCTCTTCTCCAGGCTGAACAGCCCCAACTTTCTCAGCCTATCTTCATACAGGAGGTGCTCCAGTCCCCGATCATCCTCATGGCCCTCCTCTGGACTTGTTCTAACACTTCCATGTCGGTTTTATGTTGAGGACACCAGAACTGCACACAATACTCCAGGTGAGGTCTCATGAGGGCAGAGTAAAGGGGCAGGATCACCTCCTTTGACTTGCTGGTCACGCTCCTTCTAATGCAGCCCAGGATACGGTTGGCTTTTCCTAAATAATACTTCAATACCTTCTACCATAGCAGCAAGGAATCAGCAATATTCTCTTAGAGATTTGAGATAGAATATAATTTATGTTTTTACTGGGAAGCTTTATATGATTTCATAAGCAATAATCTTGATGAGTCCCAGGTGAGATCTTGCTCAGTTTGTAGTAGAAGAAAATCAACATATGGAGCTAGAAGACAGTTGCCAGTATTAATTTATCAGCTTCCTAAAATCATGAATTACAGATAATTTTCAAACTTTAATTTTTTTTTCCAATCCCACTTGGCTAAACTTTACAAGAATGGTATTACTAAAACTTTAAATGGTATTCATAGTGTTTATAAAAGACATATATCATTCATCTACATAAATTAATGGATGTGGCTTTCATTAAATAGTAGTATTTAACATACAGCAAATAGCAGTATATGTACATATATCAGCAGAAAATTAAAACCATATCTAGTAAGTGTTAGAAGTATATTTATATGTACAAATTTTAAGAGTAATTTTAGTGTTATATTGAATGTTATTAAAGCATAATGCATGGTTTTAATATAATTTCATATGTATTTTAAGATTGCATTGAGTTTAATATTCCAAACACAGCAGCTTATGTCAATACCTCATTATCCATTTGTAAAAACAAGTCTCCTACAAATGCAGTAATTGAATAAGAAGATATAATATACAAGTTTGAAAATTAGTTATAAAGAGAATACTTTGCAATACCTTAACTATAATCTGATAAGAAAAAGTATTTTTTCCTACCTCTTTCAATTTCTGAGAGTCTTCCTATATTCTTACAAGATCTTTCACAAATTACATAGGAAGGAAACATTCTTTGAGCAACAGCAAGCATGACCTTGACAAAAATGTCATAGAAATCATAGACAAAAATATTTGGGTGACACATTCAGAGGCTCATTAGTAAAGCCTCTCACCTGATGCAACCCTTTTGCCAAGGTTGTATCAAATCTGCCATGATGAGCTAGCTGTCTAGCTTTTGTTAGTTCTTGAGTTTCTCCAGCTTCTTCTGAACTGAAGCTTTACCAGCTGCTTGTGTCAGATGCTTTAACTAGCCTAGTTTAATCTGAAAATCTGTTTTGATATTCAACAGTTCCATGTCCTTTTTATGTTGAGGACACCAGAACTGCACACAATAGTCCAGGTGAGGTCTCACAAGAGCAGAGTAGAGGGCAGAGTAGAGGGGCAAAGTAAATGATTTACTGATGTCACCAAGTAGCAATTTTTTGTTTGAGTATGCACATACGTACTAGAAACATCTCTTAATTTTATATTTTAAGATTGCTATAAGGGAAGCATTCTATCAGTACAGAAATTGACCCTTTGATAAATGTTTTTGTGGATTACACAAAGTCATTTGCTAAATCATACATGATATGCTATTCTCCTGAAGAGGGCATTACATTCAAAATTCTTCGGGTATTTCCAGTTTCTAGATTATCATATTTTTTCCTCCAGAAATAGGAACTAAAATTTTAATGAGTTCCAAAACATCTACTCTGCAACTACTCCTAAAATCCCATATTCAGGGCTGTGGATGAGACCTGGAGGATTCTTTATTGAATGGAAATTCATGCTACATTTTAAAGGAAGCAGGTTACTTTTGACCACATACACAAAGAAGTAATTTGACAAAAATGTGACCTTCAATGTCTTTTACAATATTCTCCAGGTGTTCCTAATGAACAAAGTATACAGATTGACTTTTCATCAAAATAGGTAAGAGTACACTTAGTACTTGTCACTTTACAGGGCAGCTGCATGGAAGAATTCTTTGACTAAGATCTCTTGCTTGGCTCTTTATGTTTGGGATTATATCAGCTGAGAAAAACACAATAGTACTTTAAGCGACTTTCTCTCTCGTCCCCTCCACAACCATCTCCCATTTTCCATTCGTTCCTTTGTTTTGTTTTGATAATTTGCATTTATAGTTAGTTACAAGCTTCCCTATTCTAAGCCAAAATTATCATCTTATATTACACCATGATATAGAGTTCTAAAAGCCTTGATCCAGAAAAATGCAGAAAGATTTTTCCTTAGCATATTAAACCACAGTACAGCAAACTCAGTAATATGTAACCATGTGTGTAACTTAAGCACATGTAACTGATTTCACTGATTCTAACACTTCATACTCATTTCAGTTATCTCCATGAATATCCAAGTGTTGAAGGACATTTCTCTAAATTGCTAGACTAACACCCATTTCTATTCCTTGAAGTCAGTGGGAGGAGCCTCGACTGTGCTAGGTTTTGGTTACATTTGTTATTCTCCTCAGGGCCATGATGCCTCCTACTTAATGAACTCCATTTTTGTAAAATGTAGCAACATTAATAACACATTTTCCTTTCATAAATGAAGTCACTGAAAATCTCAGACAGGAAAAATAAAATATGTTTAGAAATGCATCAGGGAGTGAAGAAGACATAATAACACTTGAGTAGAGGAGCTAAAAATTTAGATATATTATCAGACAAAGTAGTACGGTCTTCAAGTCTACAGGAGATCATCAAGAACTCCTCACATTTTAACTGACAATGACCTAATGTTTCCAATGTACTTATAAGCACCTCTCTTTTACTACCTTTGTGAAACAATGTTTCCTGTACATTTTTATTGTTTGGGTATTATTTTTTTGGTTTTTTTTTTTTTCTTCCATTATAATTCTGCTTGTCTAACTATTTCTGGAAAACAATTTCAAAAGCAAACCAAAGAATTTATAGAACTATTTCTTGAAGATAAGACTTTTCCATTATAAAAGAGGGAAACTTAATGCCTGTATTTTTGAGGATATTGGTAATACTTGGTAATAATCTAATGAACTGTTCCTTGCTCTCAGATTACTGAATCAAGCTGCTTTTGCTAGTCTTAGGGTGTGACATCATTGCAAATAGGAATATCACCTAACCAACCCTATAATGTAAAAAGCTTAGAACTGAAATGTGTAGAAGGAAACAGATGGGGCAGTATCTGGAAATTTCATTTGTCAGATACCATCCATCTGTTTCTCTCACTGTCTGCATGTTTTGCAGTAATATCCATTTTTAGGAAGGCAAGTCAATATAATTCTGCAGAATTGGTTTAATCTTCTGGTTTATTATTATTATTTTGTATTTTTTACAATTCATTAACTGTTGGCAGGGAAACTTGAAACACACAGATGACTCAGCCAAACAATCCTCATCTCCATTCTATCATCAGAGGCAAAGTTATACTTCAGGGCAAAATTAGTAGATGTTAACTCTTCTTATTAATTGATTTTAACAATTTTGTCAGTTTGTCACCTGCAACAGACCTCCTAAATAAATGAATGATAGAGAATTTTAAATGCATTGTAAAACTGAAACGATTATGTGTCATTTCAGAGCAAGTTCTAGGTTTTTTGTAATGAGTAGCTATTAAAATCGGTAAGTCTTTTTTGGCAGCTACCCGATTCTCTTAAAATAGAGCCACAAAATGCTTTGCAACAGGTATATTATTTATGGAGAGTAACTAAACCCTTTGGTTGTAAAAAATAATTATGGACTGAGTAATTCTGCTTTCTGCCTCATATTCTTAGCTTAAGACATAAGCTAACACAATGTTACTGCCATTGCTGTCCAATTTTTTTCATTCTTACAGAAAGAATAAAACCAAACAAACAACAAAAATTAAAACAAAAGCCACTTAAAATAGCAGCAGTCAGAAAAGACAATGGCTTAAAAGGAAGTTATTAAAAGTCAAGAAAAGAAACGAGTGACGTTTAGAAATGGCATACAGAATCAAACATCAGGCAGGACCATTACTCCTGTATGTTCCTTATGTGTAAGTACCAATAGCAAGATATTAATAGACAAGCATTTAGCTTTGCAAGAGTTAATAAAACTTAATAGCTGTAGGTAGATTAGGTACATGAGATTCATAGTCTGACTAATTACAGGAACAAGGCAAAATGGAGAGTTGAAACAAAATGAGCTCCATTCTGAAATGAGCTCCACCCTGATGCCATTTGTAGTTTATCAAACTTTAATGACTCTCCTCTTGACTCTAACCTCTTCAGGATGGAGTCACTGTTCTCATTGTCATCCTTCTCTTCACAACCTTTTCTGTCAAATTATCATATTTACCCTCTTTATTATCTAGGCCCAGGAGGCCTATCCTATTCTCCCACTGTTCTTTCAATTATTTTTCCTTTCTTTCCCCCTTTAATTTTACAGAATTACTTCCTGACCTGCAGCCAGCTGCATCTGCTAGCATAAGGAATCAGCCTTTAAACTGAGAATACTCTCTTATCTCAGCAACAGATGATCTCACAAGAATGGCTTTCTATACATGCTAGATTCTTACTTTTCTTCATATCTCTTTTGTCACTTTGATCTTGAGTTCTATTCTTTGCTTTGATATTGATTCCTAATCATATATCTCATTTCTTTATCCCTTGTCTTTCTTTATCTTGTCTTTTGCCTGCCCCTTCCCTAATACCTGGCCAGATCCCTCCTTAATAGCTGCTTTGGACGAACACAACCCTGGCCATTTCTTTCTCCTCCTGACTTGGGTCCAAAATCACAGACGGTGTCTCACCTTGACCTAGAAATGGTTAATTCTTTGATTGCTGTGATTCGCACATTTCAACTCATCTTAAGTACTGTATTTAATTCTTCTCTCTATCCTTTAAACCTCTTTTTCATGTTTATTTGCTTTATCCTTTGATTACAGTCCTCTTAAGAACATAGCAGAGGGTTGCACAGGTTATCAAACCCATTTTGCAGGCAAGTTTGCCATGGAACTACTTTCAAAAATCTGCCAAGCTCTACTTTTAAATCAGTAAGTTTTTCTCCCTCTGCTGTCCTAACAGAAGGCTGTTTCCACACCTAATGATTAGAAATAATCTTCCAGTTTTCCAGCCTATACTGATTTGTATCTTGCTTGTGCTAGTTTCCTTCTGTGTCAATTCCATCCACTAACATCTCTGATATGCTTAGAATTGCCTCACATCTTATATTCCTAGGTTAAATGACTCAAACCCTTTTAATCTATGTGTCTCAGACAACCTCTCCATCCTTCAGAGACCTCCGCTCTAAGTCCAAATTAATTCTTCTTGAACATGTGTGATAGTAATTCTCTATGATATCCTAAATGGGATGCAACAGTAAACCAGTTATAATTTTCATGTCTTCACTGGAAGTATTTTATCTCATCCTAGGCCCTATGTATCATAGGAACTACTTGCTCACTTCTTAACTGCATCACTCTGGTGACTCAAAAATGCCTTCTGACTCACCGTCTTCCACCCAGGAGTTTTGGGCTAAATGCTTATTGTTAATTAGCATAAGAAACTGGTTTTGTTAGTCTTTATGTGCATGACCCTGGATCTTGTAGTATTTAGGATCTTCTAATTTTCTCTACTTCTGTTATAAAGTTGTATAAATTCACAATGTATATATGTACACATAAATGTATAATTTTATAATGTACACATTGGTCTTCTCCATCTTCTTTTATGAACAAAACTCATAAAAAAACCCTTCTAATTTTTACTTAAAGGTAATGAAAATATTAAGTGATCTTGGTTCCCTTATGATGAGTCGTTACCTGATTCTATTCACTTCCTTCTCTCAGTCCAGCAGTTCTCACCTCAGTACAGGCTGTCATTATTGCCTCCTTAGATAGTGCTATAGCTAAAAAGCTTCATATCTGTCTTCATTTTGTCCAGCTGGTGATGGCCCGCAGCACAGCTACAGCCTCTGCAGTCTCTTCTCCCCATTCCTGTGGGCTTGGCTGCCTGTAGTCAAGGCCATCTCTGACCTGGCACAGCCATGTAACCTTGTATCAGGTAGTGGTGGCACATTTAAAATTGGAGGAAGAGTTTGGAGAAACCTTGTTGATGAGTGCTGCATTGAAGTTTAAGCTCCTGCCCTTGGTTTCCTTCTCTGTTCTACTGCCTGGACTCGCTCTGCACTTCACTGATCCTGACCCTGATTTACAGACTTGACTTCCTGACTGGACCCCAAGATCTTGTCTTTTCACTTATGAACCTGCCTGGAGATCTGGACTCTTGGTCATCCTTGGTTATTACCACCAGATCTGCTCTTTTTGCATGCATGTACTGTAAGTTCAAGCCCTGTGTACTGTGAGATCAGGCCTACATTGGTGTTGTCTTCATCTTCCAACTTGCCTCCCCTTTCAGAGAAGCCCAATTTTGCTGCTCCTTGCCACAGCTCAGCATTTTATAGTATGAAATTACTTCCTGTGTTTCAGATTTGAAAAAATGATTTAATGTTAGTAGTCTATCCTGACATATCTTGCTTTTCTGTGTCCTCAAACCATTAAAGTTTATAGCTCTGGTGTTCAGTTATAGAGATGTTGGTATTGGCTGTGACTGGTGATCAGGTACCTGGCATGACAATAGCGCAGCTGAACTGAAACTGGGCTGAGCTCTTAAAACACCATCTCACATTAAAGAGCATGCAGGCTCAACAGCAGGAAAAGCCAATTCAAATAAAGAGTCAGGTAAATAATGTGTTTGGTTTAGTATTCTTGTAATATTGATATTTGGGGAAGTAGAGACTTCTAAGACTAGTTTGTCGTTGATCTGCATAATTCAAAAGTCATACCTAAAAAGAGGAACACATATAGGGACAGACACTAAAAAAGTAATAACTTTTGCTTTTGAGACTAACAGCAACCTCAGAAGCCACAAAGGCAAGAAAGGGTAGTACATAGAGATAGTGTTATTGGTAGTTTTGAACATAAAGTCAAAACTACAGCCCATTTCAGCCCCAGTAAAAAAATGAATCCATCTCTGAACCTAGTATCTGAGATCTGATAAGACCTCCTTTCCACAAAGCAACAGAGGATCCCACCCTCAGATCTCACTTTCAGTTTCTACAGTTTGCTTCTGGAGTACTACCTCAAACTCATCTGTAGCCATTGCAGCTTTCAGAAACCTAGAAAGAACTTCTCCAGCTGGGGGAACATGCCACACATGATAGTATGGCTTTTACACAGCAGCTGCCACTAATCTTGACTTAATTCAACAATTAAAATTATTTTAAGAATCGAACTGGTGTAGTCAAATTGTGTCCTCAACATAAAAAGCATATACAACTGTTGGAACAAGTCCACAGGAGGGCCACGAGGATGACCAGGGGCTGGAGCATCTCCCGTATGAAGACAGGCTGAGAAAGTTAGGGCTGTTTAGCTTGGAGAAGAGAAGGCTGCGGGGAGACCTCATAGCAGTCTTCCAGTATCTGAAGGGGCCTATAGGGATGCTGGGGAGGGACTCCTCATTAGGGACTGTAGTGACAGGACAAGGGGTAACAGATTAAAGCTTAAACAGGGGAAGTTTAGATTGGATATGAGGAAGAAATTCTTTACTGTTATGGTGGTGAGGCACTGGAATGGGTTGCTCAAGTTGTGAATGCTCCATCCCTGGGGGTGTTCAAGGTGTTCAAGGCCAGGTTGGACGAAGCCTTGTGTGACATGATTTAGTGGGAGGCGTCCCTGCCCATGACAGGCGGGTTGGAACTTGGTGATGTTAAGGTCCTTTCCAACCCTAACTATTCTATGATTTTAAATCTCTAACTATAAAACTGGCACTGAATTCTTCACTTTACATGCATATATTTGGGGTGAAGTGATTCTACTTTATTTGTTGTACTTAAAAATTCACTAGCTTACTCCTCTTGCATATATGCACTATTTCTTGCAGTCAACATTTTTGCATGAAGGGAATTGCAGAGGGAGAAGCACCTTGCAGAAATTAGCAACTTACTATTTCACACAAGCTACTGCTTGTGGTGAAACACCTTGTTGACTAAATATAGATAAAACTGTGTATAGAATCATAAACACCATCTCCCTTTCTGTCCCTCACAGCTCCCTAACTATGTATGCTTCACTTCCATAACAAAGCAAACAGTTGACAAGATGAAGACCATCAAGTTGAACCTTGAACTTTGGTTTTGAAATAAGAAGCACAGAAGGCCACTACATCATCTTTTGTCAAGAAAGCTGGAGTGTTTTCCATTGGCTTATGAGCTACAAATGGCTGAGCTGTATAAGAGCATTATTGTTGCCACCATGCACTGGGGAAGCAGTTTCTAGAAGGCTGTGGAAGCAATGGGCATCCAGTAACAGGAATCCCAGCAGCATATCCTAGGCCATTTGGGGTGAAACCTCAAAAGTGAACAGCCACTGTGAGGAGAAAGAAGGAGTCTACTCAGAGTGAGATTGTAGTGAGAGAAACAAGCAGGCTGTGTGGCTGGGTGTAACAGTCTATTTTACATGAAATGACACACTGTTTGAATTTGGGCTTGGAGTAACAGGCAAATTTACCAACAAAAAATGCTGTGGTTTGAGAGCTTAAAATAGTGTATTAAACGCAATCTTGCGCCTACTTATTGCTAGCCTTGCTTCACACTGATATCAGACAAAAAATATATTTGTCTGAAATACTGATGTTGGGGAAATACATATAATTGCTTAATCTGTATGTGGAATACAAAGACTGCTCATATTGAAGATGCACAGGTGACCACGCAAGCCAAAAATGGGGCTTCTAGTGCAATTTGGGGTTTGTGCTTCTGTGCAGATGCACTCTAAGTTCAGCCTGGCCCTTTTCCCAACAGTCTTTTATGTACTTTTTTCCATTATGCTTATATACAGTTGGAAGCCTGGCTGGTCACTTCCTTCCATTACCCCAATTGGTTTTTATTGAATTTTTTTAAAGTTTTTTTTTTTTTTTTCCTTTAGGAAAACTATGAAATAGACTTTAACCAGAATTTTAATGCAATGCTGATTTTTTCCTTTATACAGTAAACACAGATTTTTTTTTTTTTTCCCAGCGTCACAGGTGGCTAGCGCTGACAAACTACTCCCAGACACAGCAGGGAAAACGTTATTTATCTCATCTGCAGCTCCACGTTTCTGAACGCCTGTCCAGAAAGCTTTTTTCTTTTTGCATGCAGCACAAGCATTTCAGCCCCTCTCAGCTATCTTTAAACCATGTTTCTAAGCGGTTCGAAGGTTTCCAGGGATGCTCCGTTATGCCCAGTCCCTCCCCTTCCCTCGGTAACCAACCCTTTAAGGGACCCGTGGCAGGCGGGAGCGGCCGTTTAAACAGGCACGTGCAGCTCTCGTCGTGTGGGGCTTCGCAACGCCGGAAAGCGGGCTTTGGCGCCCGGCCGCGGGGAACGTTGCGGGGCGCCCGCGCTGCTGACCGCTCCTGCCCTCGGCCCTAGCTCCTGGCTCGGCTCCTCTCTCCGCTGTGGGACCACAGATCCCTCTCGCTCCTCGCCTGCCTTTGGAGACACGGCCTGGCGGAGCGGAGCGCAGGGGGCGGGGTGTAGGGGTGTGTCCTGCTCCCTGCCCGGAACACCGGGATCTCCTCTGCTTTCCCCGCCGCAGAGGCTCACTCAGTCACTGGCTGGCCCGGGACGGGACGAGGCTGCAGCTCGGCTGCTCTGCAGCCATGACATGGGAAAGTTTGCCGCTCCTCTTGCTTCTGGTGGCGCTCGGCAGCCGGGGCCAGTCGCCGCCTCCGCCGTCGCCGCAAAGAGGTAGAGGGGAGCGGGGATTCTGTGCCTCATTCGCCCCGGTCGGGGCTGCGGAGCACGTAAAGGGGGAAGGCGACCTCGCAACCGGCTCGGGAGCCCTTGTAGTGTCGGGAGGGTTGAGTGGGACAGGGACTGAGCGTGACAAGCAGCCCCCAGCCTCTAGAGGGGACTCAGCGAGCGAGTGCTGCCAGGACATGGCCCGGGCCGATGAAGGCTTCTGCGGGACCGGGACCCTACCCCGGGTACTGCTGTCTGCAGGGTGCCTAACGGCGAGCCGGTCTGTGTTTCCCCTCCTATCTCCTTATACCCTTGTCTCCCGTTCCCCTCGTTAACTGTCTCTGGCTTTTATGAAGAGACAAAGTCACGGTTCAGAGCATGGCAGACGAGCTGCATTGTGACTGAACACGGGGCAGCAGATCATACTTGATTATCGTTTAGGGGCGACTGGACGACATGTCTTGGTCCGGGCAAGCGGCACATCATCTTTACAGGCAGATACGTTGGCAACCCCTCCCAGTGCTGCGCCCATCGGTTGGCTTCGCTGTGCTTAGGGGAAGCTAGGTAGTAGTCTGTACTGAAACAAATACTAGCAGCCCTGGCTGTTGTTACTTAAGGTAACAGCTTGATGCACTGATTCAGCAACAAAGATTTTCTTTTCCGTGTTAAAAACTAACCCCAACTGGAATAGGAGCAGAGTTGTTATCATGCACGAGTAGTCGATGTCATACACAATGTACAGTCTTGAGGTGTGTTGGCACTAAGTTGGGTTGGTTTGTTTGCTTGCTTTTTCAGTCGGTATTATGGAGAAGGATCAAAAAGGGTGATGTGTGGATATGGGAAAAATAAACTTTATTAGCTGTCATAGGAAATGCTTGAGACCCTTTCAGCTCACAGTACTCCTTCTGGTGCCAGCATTTGCTGCTCTTTACATTTGTAGCCTTGCTAAGAAAAATTTAGTAAGGAAACACCATAGGTGTTTTAAAATAAAACTAATTAAAGCCACTGGAATAACAACTAGCTTCTATTTGACCTTCTTGTCACACTATAGGATAAACACTTTTGGTTTAGCAATTTTTAGGGTTTAGGCTTGATTTTGGAGAACATGATGCATTGTCATTTCATGAAAAAAGTGTCCCAAGCAGCTCACTCCTTAATACTAATTTTGCTGTGTGAGGATAAACTACAGTTGAAGTATCCATGTAGGCAAAAACTCATGCAGAATTAGTCTGTGTTTAGATGATGACTTATTGGTAAACATTGAAGACTGAGATTTTAAAAGTAGAGCATTAAAGACTTCGTACATCATGCCTTTTCCTCTTGCATCTTTTTTTTCTTCTGTGAGCTAATTAATTTTTTCAGCTAGGAAAATACTGATTTGGCATTTCTTTTAATAGTCTCTCTCACTCACACACACATGTGGAGCCCCTTTCTGAAAATGTACTTTTCTTTATACAGTTTATTGGGGTTTTTTTAACCTCTGCAGTAAAGGGATCTGATCATAATTTTCCTTTTAAATGACAAGTAGGTGTCTTGGGCATTCATCTGCTGCATCATTGGTGTTATGTTATAACCAAGTTCTTGTAATTCAGTGAGGAGCACTAGGACTTTTAATTAAATGTTAATAATGTGAGGATGGGACCTTCTAAACCTCATCGTTGAAATCAAGTGCTGGCCTGAAAAATTTTTAAGCTATTTACTGTTTTCTAAATTTCTAAGATCTCTTACAGCTGCTAGGAGGTGCTAGCACTATGTAGATATCAGTGTGTTGCCCAGCCAAAGAAGTAATGAACTCTAATGAAAAAAGTTTGAAAAGTCTGACTTCACTGAAGTCTTGGGGGATTTTTAACATGTAACAGACAAGAATGTGACTAGACGCGTGGTTTATACCTTGAGACTTACAACTTGTGTTTTTCCACTTAATAGTTATTTGGTAATAACCATAACGTAGGCTGGTAAATATTGCTCTCTTAATTGTTAGCACCAGTCGGATGTCTGGGGAGAAGATTATGTAACAGAGCTGCAATGCTTGAAAAAAAAAGTATTTGAGGCATCACAATGAATTCCCATGTTGTTTTTTAGAACAGAACAGTTCGAGAACATTTTGCACCTCAAAGATGAGAACAGTCTGTAATTCTGTGTTGGTGGGTTTTTGTGTGTGGTGTTTTTAAAGATTTTTTTTTAAGTTGGTAGAAGATTTAAAGTTGTCAGAAGCCTGGAGTTAATTTTAAGCTTTTTTTTTTTTTTTTTTTTTGTTGCTGTTGTTTTTTCTTCAGCTACACATTTGTTCTTTGTTCTTCTGTTGTTTGAACACTAAGTAGCCATGTAGAATTTCTCATAAAATGGAAGAATCAGAACCAGAAAGGCTTGTGCATTCTATAACAGTGTTTCTTAAAGGTATGCGTAACTTATGGTTAAAGCATATTCACTGAAGTGTTATATAATGTTCCTTTTGAATGTTGAACCTGCTCTGTCCTCTTTCCTGTGGAATTTGAGAGAACTAAAACAACAGTAGTTTAGAAAGGAATAAACCTCTTGTTTTTAGCCTTGAATAATTCAACCTTTTATTAAGAGGTCTAAGTATCTATCATGGGAGAGAACTGAAGCTATGTATCTGTAAAAGGCGAAATGGAAGGGGCAGGGAACATATGCTGCACAGTAATATGATCTGTGATGTCAGCTGCTGGCATCAGTGGACATAACTCATGAAGGGCAGGTGCTTCTTAGCATCTCACAAATCGGAAGTGTAAGTTGAATTAGAGAGGTGATGTATAGACTAATCCCTCTGTCTTCAAGTGTAGCTGT
>JBCJKH010022855.1:0-15494 GCA_039877255.1 Loriculus beryllinus
TTATCTCAACCCATGTGGTTTATATTCTTTTGATTCCCCTACCAATCCTGCCTGGAAGGAGGAGAAAAGAGAGGAGGGGTGAGCAAACAGCCGCATGGTACTGAGTTATCAGCTGGGCTTAAGCCACAACACTGGTAAATATGAAAGCTTTATCTTTTTTTTTTTTTTTTATGTCTTTAACATTTACATTTTTATTATTTGGTTGCATTTATTCATAATTTATTCCCAGGTCTGTTTTAACAATCCCATTCTGCTTTTCTAAAAGACATCAAATAATGTCCCTTAAAGCATTCTAACAGCAGAAGCAGTGTGTCTGCAATGTGTGACACTATAGATGGAAAACTGTGATTTTGATTACCTTATTTCTTTAGGATTAATTCCGCTTACACATGGCTTGGCAAGGAACGATCATACTCCGAGTAAAACTGTCCATTCATTGCTTCTGTAATAAATGAAGCAGTCCAGAGAGAAACTACTGATTTTTCTTTACTCACAGGTGCTATGACTGAAGATCTTACTCCTTATTAAGTTTTAAATGCAGACATGAGGAGGAAGCCTGCTTCCTTACCTATGGAAAGCAGCTTTATGAAAGAAGTTAAAATAGGCTTGATGGATGCTCCGCATTTGAGCACAGTGCAAAAGTATGAAAGATACAGACAGCAACCTTGATTTAAGCTACACCTAAGTCAGGGGAAAAAGAAGAAAATATCAGATAAGTAAGTCCAAGAATGACCACCCACCATTCCTAATAGATAAGCAACATCTGAGAAGTAGCCACAAAATCTAAGAGCATACGGTGCTTCTATTCAGTGCCAGTTCTGCAGAAATTAAGAACAAGTCAAGCAAAGCTGACCATGATTTAACAAAGATGCTTATTTTTGTTAAAATTTTGGAAGGATATATGCCTTACTCCCTTAATGCATGTTCAAATGCACATTATTAGGTTTACCTTACAATACCATGTTTGGATAAAAAAAAAAACAAACAACAAAACAAAACAACAAACACACATACCTTGCCTGAGACAGGCAAGGGTTTTTTAGACACCCATGAGCTTGACTATAGATTTAAACAGCACATTTAAATACCTTGTTTAATAAACAAATGAGACAAAATATTGTAAACCAAATCTGCCTTCTCAAATTCATAGCTTTTCTTGCTTTTTGCTTGGAACCAGAAGCTAGCCTTGGCTGCTTTTTATTTTTGTAATACCAGTTCAAGGAGAATTCCAGATCATTCCCTGCTGCTTGAGGCAATTCCAAACAAGGTCACACACATTTAACAGAATTCTAGTTAGCTTTGTTCTTAAGAGTGGTGAACTTGTTCCAGTTCCCTTACATACATGTTAATTGTTATCTTAAACAACCATTACTTTTACAAGTTCATTATTCTTTGACATTTATTTAGAACACCCTTTAATTATTTTTAGGCCAGAGTGAGGATGAAAATAATTTTGGTTTTGAAACTTATATTTAATTACTTGTTATCTGTACAGCATTGTTTCTCATGTAATAACCCCTGTAGCAAAGTGGAGTTTTAAGAGTGGCAGGGCAGAGATTCTTGTTCTGTTTCTGCAATGCTATCTTTCACTTTATAATATAGATATTACATATGTGTGTACGTGTATACATAAAGCTCAAAAGCCAATAAAATGAAGCATTGTCTTTCACGTTTTTCAATCACTGGGCCATCTTTCCTCCCAGTAGCTAAAGTTTCAACATTTAACAGCAGTAGCACATAGAGCATATTTCCAGAAGGTCACCAAAACGCAGTTCTAGCTGTTTAGGAGCTCAGCTAGGTTCCTGCACTGCAATACACAGTGCAGAGCCAAGTCTGTAGCCAGACAGGCTAGGAAAAGAAAAGAATCTGATAACACCAGAATTCTACATACAGTACCCATACGACACCAACTGCAAAACATCAACAACTGGCAAAAAAACGTACAGAAGTAATTTTCTCTCTTAGAGCTAGATGAAACATGGCAGTTCAGTAGCCTCAAAGTTCACTTCCTATGTTCTGGGGGAGAAAAGGCCTAAAGATGTTGAAAACTTCAGAAGTTTAACAGCGAGCTTCATATGAGCCCCTTCAACGCCACACATCCATAAGAGCCATTCACTGGGCATCATGGCAGAAAGATGCAACCGCTTTCCAACGCCATAATTACTCCCTTCTGCCTCAAGTCAACTGCTCTTCTACACATCTTTTTTACTGGTAAATATCAAGACATCCCTATGACAGCTACATGAGGAACAATTATTCACCATCAATTTTTGTTCACCCCCAAGGAGTCACAGAATAATCAACCATTAGAAAACTAACAAGATTCCAGTATTCAGAAAGACATAGCACCTAGAAATGAACTACTGTAAATTCTTCTAGATTTTATTGGATCCTGGAAGAGAGTATGTAAGGCAGTAATCCCAAAGTCTCAATATTTGATACTCCTTTCAATAGCTGTGGTGATAACACAGTAAAAACATGTATTTTAAGTGAAGAAAAGAAAATTATACCTGAAACAATACAATAGCTGAAGAATTCAGAGTAAGCCCTGACTTAGAATTAGATCTTTTTTCTATAATTAGGCAAGCCTCAGGAAGCCCTGAAAGAACAACTGCATTTGCCTGAACCAAGCTGAGTGAACCTGACCTTATTTAAGCACAAAAAAGAATAATTCCCACAACCAAACACACGCACAAAAAAACATTAAAAAAAACAAATACACAACTGGATTTATGCTCTTGGGAGTAACTCTTCTTTCTACTGTTATTACTGCAAAGCCTTTGGTCTCAATACACCCAACAAAACATGTTCTTGACATTCACTATTCATGAAAGTAACATAATACAAAAACTAATATTGTGCTACTTTATCTTACATTTATTTTACATTTATCTTTAAAAGGTTGGAAAATTATCACTTACCTACTGATTGTGTGCAAATGAAAAGGCTTGGTTACATGACTGAGTCAGCCTAATACAAACATTACCACTCTTGAGTAACTCACCATGAAATAAGGTGGATTGGTTGGCTGAAGTCACTGTGAATTTCTGACCTCAAGGAGTTACGTAGCAGCTAACATATGACACCTGCCTAACTGCAAATAAAGATCTAGAATTTTTAATTAGTGACAACAATAACATTGGTATTAATAATCTTGCATCAGATGACAACCCTGAAACAGGAGTTAACCTTCCATAATTCATAGAAGTGCTTTTCATCAGGAAGATGTGACAACATGAAGTTTGCCTTCCTCTTTCTCCACCTCTCAATTACAGAAGCCAAGAAGGAACTCTAAAATGCACTTTTTAAAAAAAAAGTCATATGGGCAGTATATTAAAACTAATTTAGATTTTGAAACAACTAACCGTATCCCACTTCAGTAAGAACAATGAAAAAAGGAGGAGTTAATTTTGACTGAGTTAATGAGAAGCTCCCTCCAAATTTACTTAAATGCTTCCGATGTGAAAAAGAGAAGAGATATGGGATAGCTTCTGTAAACATCTAGTTATTGTTCTCTGCTTTATCTTGTCTCATAAAACAATACCAGGATGACCCTTCAAATACAGATGACAAAATACTTGTGAGTAAAAGCTGCAGAGAAAATATTCCTCCAACTTCTAGAAAGGTTTGGGGGCTGCGGTGGGGAGGGCGAGAATAGAAAGGAGCTGATGGATTTTTTCCCTAATAGAATGCGAGTGTCAGGTAACATAAACCAGAAAGTGCCTAGCTCTTTATGAAGCAAAGAAAACTTCATCATTTGAGTCCTCTTCCTACTTGGTTAATCTAGGCTACAGGTGTCCAAGCCACCTTGATGGCATGGAGCCTCCAGCATATCTTACTCTCCTAACACAGATAATAAAAGTTTACCCTCCAACTCAATTATCAGAATCCCAGACTTAAAATTCTGCTGAAGGCAGGAACAGGTAGCATTGCAAATGCGTATTTGTACAGAAGAGCCTCAGCCATAGGCTGGAAAGAGGAAAGTCAGCATAAATCTCTCTTACTGGCAGCTGTAGAATTTCAAAGTACCATTAACAGATTCTCAGCATGTCTGCCACTGCCTGCCCACAGCTCAAGGAGACAGGCTGAGACTGTACATAAAAAACAAAAAGCAACAAAAACAACAAAAAACCCCACACACACCCAAAAACAAACAAACAAAAAACCCCCCCCACATTTCCCATAACCTGTTTCTCCTAAAGAATTATTGCAATGAAGAAAAATTGTATAGACAACTTCCTGCTAGCTCCTAGATGCAGGAGCCACAATTCCAAAGCAACACTCCATCAGAGGACTTTAAAAGTGAGGAAAAATAATTAGGCTGACTCTTAATAGAAAGAAAATATGTTAAAAAAGAAGCAATAATTGAGCTTTTCAAAACTAAAGCAAGATCAAAACAAGCAAGAAATGAAGTTATATGCTTTTTATTTTTTAAAGCTGTATCCCTTACTGAGCCATCTCTGCAGGAAAACATCTTCATTTTACATTCCAATTAGTGCATTAATTTTTTGATTATTTATTCATATTTAAAAGTCTCCTTGGTGTATTTTGTAATTTGGAACTGAATGGGAATGGATGAGCGTGAACCTGCATATTCACAGGCAGTGCAAAAGAAAATGATACCTGTACTTCTCTTCAGACAGGATCAACCATCTTCTGAAGTTAAGACTGTTTAGTAACCATTTATATAGTGGAAAAAATTGTTTAACCCTTCATTATTAATAAAAATGAGGAAAGCCCTGCATTTGTTGTCTTGCTTAATGTTACCTTCTCCCTTGCAAGTGATTCTTTCAAAAGACAGTCTCAGCTCAAGATCCATAGATTGCATAGAGATGTTAGACAATCCACAACCAAGAGATGTTAGAAGTCGCATTAACTTGTGCTAGCTGCCAAGTTAATTTTAGAAAGTCACCTTCACTTCTATGCTGAGAGCCAGTGGAAGACAATAAACAATGTTAAGTGGCACTGTGCATCCAGCTACTCACACTAACAAGACAATAAAGGTGTTAGCTAGAAATGCCTCTGGAGACCACCCAGCACAGTACCCTGGTAGAAACAAGGCTACGACCAAGACAGCAGACATTCATGACAGGATTTATTCTGCCAAGGTTTAGACCTTCTCCAGACAAAACATAGCCTGCCCTCAGCCTTGCAGGTCACATCCCCCAGGCCTTTCATGGCCACCTTGAGCACCTTGGACTACAACAGCAATTCGAGAAGTTGCTCCAGAGGTCCCAGAGAAGGCACAGCTTCAGCCAGACTGGGAGCTGAGTTTAGGTTAGGTTAGGATTCTGCTTTTCAATATGGAAGGCAATAACCAAGGTGTGACATTTTTTGTAATGGCAAGACTGATTTGGAACAGATGAGGACAGAAATAAATTGAAGTGACTATGTAACACAACCAGACACTCTTAACATTTGACATAAGCTATCTCAGTAGCCAGATGCATTTTTAAGATCAGACTACAGTAATTTTAAGGATGTCTTATTTTGTCTCCCTGCAGTTACTCTACATTCTTGGCACCTAAAATATCTTTTCCACTTCTTATTCAGAATGAAGAGAAATTCTTTATTCCTACAGAGAACATGGATCTTCAGTTTCTATTTCTATAATTAGTAAAAAGCATTAGTACTCAAATTTATTTCAATTCTTGTCCGAAATAAACAAAAGTAAATAATTTCCTCCAAGATTTTCAGCATTTTAAGGATCTAAACCAAACAAGCAGAAGGAAATCCATTATAACCCAACTTGAAATAGGCAATCCTCATGACTGTAGCTGAACAAGCTGATAATAATTTGTAATAACTTCCTCCTCCTCCTATCTCCATATTATTTGAAAAGAGATGGAAACACAGCCAAACAAACATTAACTGAATAATTTTTGCCATCATCTTACAATGCCAAGTGAGAAACCACACAATAAAGTTTGAGGCTGCTTTGAATGAGTTTCTTGATAAAAGAGCACAAGTCAATTTTGACTGGATGCACACTTGGACAGGGGTCCCACCAAGAGGAATATTTGCAGTTTCCTCCTCTAGAAAGATTTTGTGAACCCACATTTACCATATTAGCAGAAAGCATTTGCATATGGCTTCAAACAAACACTGGAGATTTTTGCAGCATTTTGCAGATGGGTGATTAAAAGTAAGCCTCTAGTACTTAGAAATCTTACCACAAGTCAAACAACTTTTCTGTAAAAAATGGTATTCTGGTTTCTTTCAGTACTCAGCACCTGAAGTGATCTGTCATCTGTAAAGTATGATGATAAAACACCATGATCACACAGGTCTTCATAACACAACTTTCAAAGCATTCTTCAGCCTACTTTGATCAAAATTCCTATAAGGCACTAGCTGTACAAGAAGCTCATGAACATCAATCTTCATTAGGGTTATTTACCAACACTGAAGCTATTAAGGTATACACCTATGAAGTTTCACTTCTAATCCAGGTATTAAATATCCAAGGCTTCTGCACTGCTCTCAAAAGGGTTTTCATAAAACCAAGAAGACAAAAGACACTATATGGGGCTTCTAAATGTATTTCTAAGGAAAGCCTGAAATACAAACATGCACAGAAAAACAGTTGCTGAGAAAGCACACAGAACTCACATGTACTTTTAGTGAATAAATACAAGAAAAAAAAATAATACTTAATGCTTGGGAAACTAAGAACAGACAGAATATGATTTAACATAACTATAGCTAATTGTTGCAGCTAACACAGATTAGACTTTGCTTCTCTATCTTCACAGTTCTGCTCTCAAACACTGCAAAAGAACTAACATTTCTACACATACACACACAAAAAAAAAAAGAAAAGAAAAATAAAACCTTTCAAGAAGCCACAGTCATTTTAATTTAACTATGATTCAGCTGGACGACAAGAAAGTATGCACAGCACATCTAGCTGAGAGAAAACCACCAGGAATACAGTGAGTCACAATGAGACAATTACAAAACCCTTGCTGTTCTTCAGAGGGTGTACCAGTAAGGACTGATATAAAATCTAAGCAAAAAGAAAGCATTATAAGGTGCATTGAAGATTATTATTTTCTGATTCTAGTGGCCATTATGGAACCATTTATGTCAAACATCATTCTGCAATTTATCTTCTGAAGTGTCAAGAAAATAAAGCAAGCAGAAGTTTGTTTCTACATAGCAACACGTTAGTCAGAAAAGATAAAAATAACACTCACACATCACTTCTCTTAATTCAGAAGATATTTCAGACTATTTTTCTTTCTCACTGACCAGATTGATTTTAGCAAAGTTGCAGGTAGGTGAAATGAGCTCAGAAAGGATTTTTTTAAAAAAAATAGCTTATCTGCTCCATACCTCAGATTGTATTTTACATACACATAGGAATTTTAGTAGTATGACAGCAAGATAAATACCCCTATCTTAATTCTCTCCTTATCCTCTTTACTTGCCTACTACAAATTTCCCTGCCCCCTTTATACCCTCATTGCAGGTTTATGCTGACAGGCTTCTCTCCTCAGCTCATGCTGATTTAATACAGCTGCAGTATCTCTCCCCTCCATCTCGCCTGAAATATTTTCTCACTTCTTAACACACCCCAACTTTCCTATCTACTTCTACTAGTTATTTAATTCTAATTGCATCATCTATGGAATTTATTTTGGGTACACATTGTAGTAAACACTATAAAAAGAAAATTGTGCCACAGCAAGAGGAAAAGAACATAATAGCTTTCCATGCTGCTGAGATGAAGCCAGTACAGGAGAAGGTTTATCTACAAGTATTATGCATTAACAAAAGGAAAAACTTTTACTGTCTGTATTCACCAGTCTGTACTGAGAAGATCCGTTTTCTGATAACAGACGAAATTTGCTTTGTTAGGGCAAGTTATACCTTAATAGATTACAGATTTCCCTTATCGTGTTCTGTTTTCATTCTAGATCTCAGTACCTAGTACACTACTAATAGAGAGTATTATAGGATGAAAAATAACAGGCTCTGCACGAGCATCCCCCAAAACCACCTTATTGTCAAGATCACCATCGACTTTCATATGTGCCACATTTCTCTAGGCTATTAGAATATATTTCAGAGATAGAAAATCATAGCCATATTACTGAAATAAGAGACAGAAGCAATTTCACAGCAACAGTAAGGTTCATTTGTTGTTTTACCTGAATAGCAAAGTAATTTAGAAAGTACCAGAAGGAAGAAGGGAAAATAGCACAAGAGATGTTGAAAACAGGGTAAAATATACATGGGAGTATGTCAAGCTACCTGGTAACTAAGTCATGCCTGATGACAGACTATGTGCACATAGGAAAGGAACTAAAATTGTATACTAGTCAGAAACAGCTACAGTGGTAAGTGCAGACATGTTATTAGATACTACTATTTGACTCCAAACATACCATTCACTCACGTTGCCAGGGCAAATACATGCTCCCCTTTTCAGCTGTTTTGATTTTCCAAAGGACTGAAAGATTAAAAGCTTTAACATTTATACTAAGTTTCTTTTAACCTACAAAAGCTTAACACAGTTAACTACAACCTATGGCTATTTTTCAGGAACACTAGGCAATTTAACACATTTAACTTTTTACTGTGATTTTAGATCTTTTCAACCTAGTTGTGACCAAGTTTCTTGTCACCACTGTTTTGGATACTGTATCTTCATTTATGAAACTAGGTATTTTTGTACTTCTCTAAATGCACAGATGCCTATTTGGTCAAAAGGTGCCAAAGACAGGAAGAAAAATTATGCACAATTGCCTGATCATGTTTTAAGCAAGAAAAAAAAAATCATAGAAAAAGGACCTGCTTACAAACAAGCTCATGCAGACATGAAAAAATGCAGCTCTTCTGTGAATAAAGAAAAGTATGATGTAACAAAGTGAACTCTAGGGTTTTAGCCTCAAATGCTTTCAGGGTTTGAATTCCTGCTAGATGTAGGTCTAACCTATACTTAAAGTAAGCTGACAAAGCTTAGGCACCATGATCTGCTTTTGTCTACCTGGTACTTTTCCAGAAAGCAATGAACTTACTCTTTTAAGCCAAGCTCACAGGGGCAAAACCAGACTTTCAGAAATCTATTCCTGGCTTCCCACCAATAATATGCCATTTTTTCCCACAAGGATGATGCTTTAACTTCATGACCTTTTTCTCCCAAGTCGGCATAGGCTGCCATAAAAAAGCTTGCCCTTTTAATAGGGGCATTACAAAGGAGTAGAAAGGAGATAGACTAAATGCAGAAAGTTAAAAAAAAAATAGAAGTAAAACCTGAAGATTTAGAGGTTAATAGGACTATTTTTGCAAACTTGATTTAAAACGTTTTAAATAATTGCCATTACACCACCCAGGGAACAGTCCATCACCACTCACAAAACAGCGTCCCTGCTGCTTTCAGTAACACTTCTCAAACATTGTATTTTCACCCATGAAATCAAGAAAACAAGAAAAGTCAGATCATATGGAAGAAAGGCAGAAACATATTCCTCTATTCACTACATGGGACATTAAACACCAACAAACATTTTCAGAAAGCTGTATCATGCTTCCAACAACTCAAATTTTTATAATTAATCACTTTCAGGGAAAATAGAAATGAATTTTAAATACAGTACTAAAGATTTTATTTGCCTCATTGTAAGATTCAGCTGCAGGCTGTGGTTTCTTAAAAGCATTTATGAGCTACTGGTGTGAGCTTTCTGAACTGCTGAAGGAACTCAAGACTGCTGTCACTGTAAATGCAGTTACACAGAAGTAAAGCTCCTGTGTAGATTTGGATAAAACATGCAAACTCTAGAGGGAGTTCTAACTTTGCCATATTTTCCCTTTTTATCAGTTCAAAACAAAACTGACAACAAGAAAAGAGGCATACTCATGCACAATGTTTCTTCTGGTTGTCTGCTTCTTCCCCATCCCCTCTGTTAGTGGGAAAAGCGGGAACTGCCTGGCACAAAGATCTGCCATCTGTTGATACTGACATGTACCACAGTTTTATTTCTTAATCATATAGGAGCTTTTAACTTAGCTGTTCTTGGGTGACTGGTGCACCTTCAGTCTGAATCCTTCACACAGGTCACACGCAGTTCAGTCATCTGGGAGACTCACAATATTTAATGAGGATGAACTACAGCCAGCCAGCCTTTGAATACTGAACACAACAAAGAATTTCTAAAGATGTTTGCACCAACATAAATTAGCTCCTTGCTAATACACTAATCCTGCCTACGCATTCCTGCTGCAAATTCACAGCGTATGCATTATACTAGGATTTGGCAAAAATGCCACCAAGTTGCAGGAAGAGCTACTATAGAGGAGCCAAGAATGCAGCTGTAGTACCTGCATCGCCTGTATTCACACAGCATTTTGAAATAAACGTACTTTCTCCGTGGCTCTGAATGAACTTTAATAGTTCACAAATACAACAAGCTAACCACAGGATATCAAGAAGCCAAAAGGCCAATATATGTTTCCAATATTTCTTTATACTGAAGGTAAGCTTAAGCAATCTAATACTGCGATATTTCTCTGCTTTGAGGCACAGTACCATGTCAGCTCATCCTAGCTGAAGACATTTATAACAACTAGAATAAATGCTTGTAATCCTTTATTACTGTTTCTTCCTGTTAATCTAACATCTACTTTCACTTCTGTTATCAATTAGTGTTCCAAAAACATATTAAAATTTTCCACCTTTTGGTTAAGATGACAATTCATAGGGAGAAGCAAACAAAAAAGAAAACCCAACAAAACCCACAGACAGACACACACCCCAAGGAAAGTCTTCCACCAGTCCAAAACTTCATTAGCACAAAAAAAAAGATAAATTGCATTTCAAATTTTTCTCTAGAGGATGAAATCACACACTGGACATAACAAGAAACCATCCATAAGAAAACTCAGATGACCTCTAACAACCCTATGTTAACTTCTATCTTCCATTATTCCATGTGTTCCCAGAGAAGAAAGAGGTACAATGAAGACCACTCAGAGGTTTCATTTCAGTTCAAGACATAAAAAGGCAAAACCTAGACACTGGAGTAATAAGGGAAAGTAAAAAAGTACAGCAGTTTCTGAAGGAGTGGAAAAAAGTGTGCCAAGCCAAATACTTTTTATTTTTGAAGTGCTCTTTCCTCCTATTTCCCAAACTTGACCCTTCAGTCAATACTTCAAAGCCAGTACTGTTGGCTACAACTACACTCAACTCAGGAGACCTTTTCAGGCACCAGAAATGCTCTGCTTGTCAGCATTTGCCTGCTGAACACACTGCAAGTGTGGGAATCTTCCTTTCTATTGTTCTGCTCCACTTCGTGAAGCAGTGGATTATCAGAAAGATCTGCAATACAAGTTCCAGAACCATTTCTGGGGTGATTTTCCCCAATGTAATAATGTATCAGGCAGCAAAGAAGTCTGGAGGAAGAACTCCAGCTGTTCTGTCTTTTGCTCTTTGCATGTTTTCAGACCATCTCCCCAGCATCTAGAAATTGAACATTTGTACAACGCATATTTCTTTTTCCTCAATACTGATTTAAAACCATTTTTTGTAACAGGCCCTGAATAGCAGTGGGCAGGGAGAAAGGGAACAATCAAAAAAAACATTTAACTTCTATCAAATAGCTGCAATGGAATAACAGACTGGCTGAAAACATATTCCCTAAACACTGCTGCTCTTGGACAAAGACACTCACATGAGCCAGATGAAGTAAACTGCCTATTCACATAAATATTCCGAATGACTACTTACACACTTGATGGCTGATCACAAGAAGAAACATTGGTTCCTAACTCTTTATCAGTTAGGAATCTTCAAAAAGTTCCAGAATCTTTATCAGCTTTTTATCTGTGCTGGCACAAACTATAAGACAATAGGAAAGAATTTTCAGGGTATAGCAATGCTGAGAATCGATGCTCTACAGAGGGTAACGTGATATTGTTTGAACAGGGATATTTGGCTGAGCAAGCACCATGGACTCTTCAAGGCAGTAAGAACCACTACAGTCAACAGGCCTTTGCTATCAGTAATTCAAATCAGTATAACACACAGAATTTATTAGGATTTTATTTTCAGAAAGGTAGTTTTCCTGCTATGAGATATATTTGATAATATTCCGATTACAAAGAATCACAGACTAGTTAGCATTGGAGAGGACCTTAAGATCATCTAGTTCCAACCTCCCTGCCATGGGCAGGGACACCACAAGCTAAACCATGTCACCCAATATTCAGTCCAACCTGGCCTTGAATACTGCTCCTGGCAGCATATGGAGCATTTACCACTTTGGCAACTTGTTCCAGTGCTTCAGCACCTTGACAGGAAAGAACTTCTTTCTTGCATCTAACATGACCATCCCCTATTTAAGTTTGAACCCATAATAAGCATTTACAACTTTGCCTGCTAAAACTTCACCACACCTAACAGTAAATAAGCACGTGCTCCCCTCAAAAGTCTGTCAAACAGCACATAACAAAATCCAAAGTTTCTAAACCAAGGTGAGATTAATGGCTAGTTTCAGGGGAGTTGGGTTGGGCTGGTTTGGGTTTGTTTTTTTCTTTTTGAATCATTACATCTTCAACATATATGGGGTACAGCAGGTCACCTTTGCTCCTTCTGAAGAGAACCACAACTGTACTCAAGTTCAAACCTCCACTGCACTGCTCTAATGTGCAGTAATCCAGCTACCCACAGCTGTGCTATAGCATTTTGCTCTCTCACAGTACTGAGGAAAAAGTGCACTTAATTTCCAGTTTTCCAATTTTCAGAGGATTTATAAGTAAATTATACTTTCATTTGAATTATTTTACAGTTATAAGCCAGTGTGTTTCAGTGACCACTGATCCAATTTGTATAGTTTATCATCTGTTATGAGGCTCTGATGGCTGTTTAATATGTCCTAAACATAACCTTGAGACAACGGGAGCTAAAAGCATTTCATAATTATATTCCTCAGTGGGAAGCAAGTCCCACAGTTGACATATGGAAAGACCAAACAGGTTTTTATTCAAAGCAAAAATATTTTCTGTTCTTTCAAACTATTTACTGTTTGGCATTTCAACTTTGTTTCACTGTAAAGCACTCCATGAGTTTCTGAAGAGCACACTGTAATTTCCTCCACACATTTAAAAGCATGCAGGAGAGTCAGAAAAGTCGGAAAAGGACAAACTATAGCTGAAGTAGGGACACAGTAAAATCTTAGCATCCTAAAGACACCTACGACTTATAATCATACCACGATTACTATGCAGCACTATTAAAATGAGGTAAATAATTCATTCTGTCAGTAGATCAGACCAGAAGTATATGCTTTATCACCACCCCCCAGCAATCACCCCTTGTCAGTTAAATAGCTTCAAGTGATTTCAGGAGACAATGACCCTTCAAGATGCACTAAAATTTACTATAAAGCCTAACCAGCTGCTCGCTATGCAGATCGACTCAGGTGCTTACAAAGGTTTCATGAATAAATGGATAGCTGTGGCTCAGACACCATAAAGGACAAAGCTCAGCAGCTCCCTTCAGTTGGGAAGCAATGGAGAGAAATACTTTGACTTGCATATGCATGGACAACTATAAAATCAGGCAGACAGCCTCTGAGCTTCTCTTCCAAACTTGCACTCAAGTAGCAGCTCATGGGCTTCTTTGTAAAGGGCATCCAAAAACTCATCACAGGAAAGGACCTGTAGAAGCCAAGCAGATTTACAGACCGAATGGTCAGCTGCCAGAGGAAAAGGCAGCTTAGTCATTAGTATGCCTCCATACAGAAGACTAAAAAACAGAAAAGGCCAACTACGACAAAGTCTTAATAGCAGTAGTTCAGGTTAAAGCTAACCTTCAAACCCTCTTAGCCTCTAAAATACATACTTTGATTTTTAAGGTGTCTACCTTCCCATGTTTTACAGTTGTTCAAATCAGCATTGCAAAAGCTACCTATGTTGAACTTAAGAGGACTTGGGGGACATCAGAAAAACTCTGCACATCCCTTTTAGACTGCTAAACCCGCTTCAAGTACACAGGATTTCTTCCCTACTTTTCTGCTCCATACCGTGGTAAAGCTAAGGTTAGGCACATTTAGCACCTAACTACCAAGCAATGAGCTGTTAAGCTTGGCATTTACCCATCTTCAATAGCAGAGATTACACCATGTTTGTAAAGATACAAATCCCCAGGGAAGATAGTTGCTAAAAAACAAAGCCTAAGCAAATAATTTGGTGAGAGTCTAAGCAAGTAGGCTTGAGAGAGGGCCACGGAGGGCTTTTTAAAAGACTCAAGCAAAATACAGTCAAATAAGAAAGAAATAAGAAGCTGCAATGACTGTTCAAAGGACAGGAGTGACTCAGAAGAAGGGGAGAAAATAATCATTTCCACCTCTATCATAAGACTACAGAAAACATTCAGAAGTTGAGAGAACATCCCCCCTCCCCCCAAGGTAAAAGTTATCCTCCCTCTAGCTACGTCTGCCGCTTCACCAAATGGACCGAACACTCAGGCTGTTCATATTTCTCCAAAACCCCAAGAGAAGTAAAGGAAATACAGGCCTCCATCCTGATGAAGTCACTTTCACATATGCCTGTAAGGCTACATGAATCCTTATCTTCATACAAACGCACAAAACTGACAAAACAAGGCAAACAGGAAAAACAAATCAACCAACCACCAAAATATACCCAGAACATGGTCAAGTATTCCCTTAGTGAGTTCCTGAGGAAAGCCCAGGCTGCCCCAGCCCAGCAAAGGAGCACCTGCATCTCTGTATACTCGTGCATTACATAGTTTATAACATTAAGCAGAAAGCTAACTTTATCCTCACGTTGATTACCTCTCTTGGGCAGCTAATATCAACACTAGGCTGTTCTTCCTGGCTAATTTAGTAAGCAAGAGCTAATTTAAATGAGCATATCCTCTAGGAGTAATCCATGTGAATAATGATCCTAACTTGTTTTCATACAGCAGTAGTGACTTATTTAGGCTTTCACAGTACTTTAGGGTTTCTAAAAGAGGCACTCTGCAAATTACCTTGCTTAGTAACAGCATGAGCAGTACCTCCTATTCGTGTGGTTTTTATTGACTTGTTTTGCACCACTTCACCAACACGCGCTCCTATGCGTAGGAGGGAGTTCAGACACGCCAGATAATGCCTTGTAACATCTTCCTACTCAAGCATCCTAAGAGATGTTTTCCCTTCATTTGTCCTTTACAGATAAGCATGTTGTTCTTTTTATTTTCCAATATTAAGACGAGACACTTGATGACTCTAGTAATGGCAAAAGCGCTGCGCCCATGGAGTACACTCACATTCCCCTCAAGTCCGGGATTTACTTTGTTCATTTCGCTATACTAATTCTACCGGAGTTCAAAACCTGACATCGCCTCACTCCTTCACAAACCCCCAAACACGACATAGCCGATCCGCCCCAGGCCCAGCTGGGAACAAGCACCGCACCTCACCGCACCTCACCGCACCTCACCGCACCTCACCGCACCTCACCGCACCTCACCGCACCTCACCGCA
>JBCJKH010022859.1:0-23277 GCA_039877255.1 Loriculus beryllinus
AAATAGTTCAGATGACACTCAAAGGGGTGGTCGTTAGAGGAGGCAGCTGGGAAACACGGACCAAGGTTAACATTAGCCTCACAGTCTCCTTTGCCCTGCTCTGGGTACCTAAGAAGTCGCTGCAGAATATCTCTCTGTCTTTCATCCCCAGGGTACATGGTCTGCTAATGCTCTTAGCGACCCCGTGGATGGAGCCTCAAATACAGGAGAAACTTCTGTTTGTTCTGGAGTTAACTCAGACTGCAAACATTCCATGAAATAATGAGAAACTTGTTGACTAGCTCATGGTCCACCAGAAGTGAGCCAGAGAGTCCCAGCTCAGAGGCAATCAGCTTTCCCTGGGTGAACCAAAGGGCAGCATCCTCCCTGGGAGTGACAGAAAGTCAGTCTTTAAGCTGTGCAGACAGACAATGATTTTTTTATAGGTGACACATCCAGAGCTAATGGCAGTTTCTCAGTTCCTGTGACAAAATGGGACTGTTGCTGTTCTGTCGCTGCTGGTGATGGTGAAGATAGCTGTGCTGCCGCTGGCTGCAGCTGTTGGGAGTGTTGCATTTCTATTCTCTTTGCAGTGGGAATTAGGTACTCAGCACAGCATTTGCAAGACCCTAAATAACTTACCATCAAAGTTGTGTTTTCAGTGATTTTCAAGGTGTTTCAAAGACTCTTTTGACATCATATGCCTAATCTCTTTAGGTGCTATCAAAAATGCTGCTTTCACCAGGGATGGCTGACTAAACAGAAGTCTCGACATTCATGTCATAAATATCTCGAGACAAGTCTGTTGATTCAGTGAAATGTGTGGTTGGCTCCTATTGTAAATGCATTCACAGAAAACCTCACAGTGTGCTGCTGCTTTGGATTACTTGTGAGCAAAATAAATGACAAACATTTTGTTGTTTTTTGTTGTTTTTTTTTTTTAAATAACATTACGATACATTACAAAGTGTCTTTTCTTTTAATTTTACACCACATCGTTTAGGATGACATGAAGCAACATAATTTGTTAAGACAAGATATATAAAAATAAATAAATAAAAAAGGGATTAAAAGGAAAGCCAGCTCTGGAAGTTTGTTGGTTGGAAAAGGCTATAATTTAAACCAGAAATGTCTGGATTAGATTATTCTGACAAGCTAAAAGGAGGCAGAATTTTGCTAAGCATTTACAAAGCAGAAACGAAATGGAGGGAAAGCAGTGTCTTCAAACCAAGAGGGTAGCTCTCAAAACCATCTATTTCTGAATTTGAATCCAGATCTGATAATGGCTTGGTAGCTCTGAGCAAGCTACGAACCTTTACAGTTTCAGACTCACTGATGAGCTAGGCCATAAACCAGCAGGACAACCATGCCCCTCTGCAGGAGACTCAAATCATTAACCATACAAGGGCAGGGGATGTGATGTTCACATTAAAGATGATCTTTCCACTGAATAAAATCTCAGACATTGGAAGGCAAACCCAGACATTGACCACTTCTAGGAAATGTGAAAATCTTTAAACCTCACAAATCTCTCCACTGTAACATGCAAACCACAGCAGCGATGGGACAGATATACTTCCCAGGAAACACAAACCAGCATCTCTGAAGCCAGCCAATCAACCAGAAATCAAACTAACTCAAGCAGAGCTTTTAATTCTAGCAAAGTCAAACTTTTCCAACCGAGAGAAAAAGAGATCCAGCTTATCTGACAGCTCAGGGGGCAACTTATTTAAAAGAGTGCCAAGTCCCAGTTGCTCAGCTGAAGGCTGCGGCGCAGAGGTTGAACTGGAGACCTCCACCCTGCAGCTGAACTGGCAGAGTTGTAGGTTGGTGTCCCAACCACTTTTTCCTGAAGTTTCCCCAAATTTCAACACGATGAGTGGAATTATCACTGGAACAGATATTTTACAGGCAGAATTTCCCACTGGAAACCTTTTTAAAAATAAAATAAATTATAATATGGGGTTTGTGGTGTACTTTGAAGAAAAATGGTGTTATTAAAACAATACTCATCTAATACAAATAATTACTATAATAAAACTTAAAGGATTATATTATTACATTTACGTTATTGTATTACTTTATGTCTCAAAGGATCCTACATGTATTATAATAAGTAAGTACTACAGAAGTACAATCATTTCTGGATATTAGCAGGCCTGCTAACCGCTTTGGGCTAGCTGTCAGAGAAAACAAAAATGACTTTCCAGAGCCCTAAAAGTTTAAAGACTCAGTCTGTCAGAATGACACCCTTATATAATGACACACTCATATAATCTGTGTTTACAGATAAATGGCAGCAGAATCCTGGCACTGCTGGTTTAACTAGCTGTGTATAAATACAACCATGCCAAAAACCAGCCCTGTGCTGTGAACAATACAGGTCTAACCTCTGAAGCACCACTTTGGAAGATACAGTCCTAACTGTCCTCCTACTTAGGAGATAGAGTTCCTGCTTGTTTATTCTCAGGCAAAAAGAAGACGACTCACTTGCTGAGATTTTCATATTGTGTTCGAAAGTCTTGATATATTGGACATGAGACTCAGCTGACTGCTTGTGCCCTTCAGCTTAGGCAATATCTCCTCACTTTACAGCTTGCTCACAGATAGATTTCAATTGGTAATATTCAAAATTTCCAAATGGAAAATAGCTTCTGGTGTGTGAATATGGCCAAATCACAGGACAATTTTATTCACACCAGTTGTTGCCATGCAGCGTGAAATTACTGCTCGTATTACCCCATACCATGGCTTGCAGAAATTTGGACCAAAACTTGAAAATATTAATGTGTATGCAAATGCAGTCTTGCACATAAATCAAGCACACACACTTAATCTGTGCTTTGGCTTTATGAAATGATAGATCAAAGCAGAACAAATGAGAAGATGGAACCCAAATTAACACATTAACTGAAACAGAGCACGCTCAGATCCTGGAAACCACTCTCTGTCTGGGTGTCACATATCCAATTACATTCCTCGTAACTCAAATGACAGAACAGACTGAGAGAAGCTAGGATGCCTATTCCTACTCATCACCAGCTACTCATAGTAATTTTTTTCAGAGTACTAGTAATTATCCTTAAAGGGAAAACAATTAAAATCCTGCGTAATTTGAAGTCTGGTTATGATTACGGATGAGTCAAACTGCTTTGGAAAACGAACACAGAACTGTTTGGAGCTCCACTGGTATTTTATTAATCATGTCATTAAAATGGGTACATAAAGTGAGTGCAGCTATACAGTGGGATTTTCAAAAGCTCTCAGCACTAGCCACACTGCTGCTGGTAAAGCTCGTAGGAATTTTATTCCTTGAGTGTTATAGAAACAGAGTTATGTGAGAACTGAGTATTTTTATAGCATCCAAACCTTATTGTTCGTAAGCAGCCAATTCTCTTGATATTTCTTTAATTCTTTCTGCTGATCCCATAATCCTAACATTATTTTCCCATTGGCAGTCCCAGGACTGGAGATGCTGCAAGGCCTTGAGTCCTCGGGATGCGGGACGGAAGAGCGCTTCCCATCTTCCTCCCCCTGGGGATGAGACCTGATAGCACCCGAGGCTTTGCATCATGGAGGGAGGCTTTGGCCTAAGCCTGGATACTGAACTTGTTGCCGGGGGTAGAGTGCACGAGACTTGGCCTTAAAGAGCTTAAGAGTAATGGAGCAATTTGAAGCAGATGGTTAGCATCAGAGAGCTGTTTAAAGAAACAGTGTTGAGAGTAGAGAGCTGAAAAATAACATAACAGGAGATTTATTTGTGGTCTCTGGTTCAGGGCTGTCTAAGAAATACAAGCAGTGGTTGGTACTTTCAGTTCGTCACAGATAACATGGAATCTTGAGCCAAACAGATCTTTTTTGCTTTGCAAAACCATAGCCCAATCTGATAAGAGTAGGTCTAAGCAAAGCGTGACCCGCTTACACCATTCCTCTGATGTGGCTCCACCAGGCACCAAATCTCCAATGCGGTTTCTTAAGAAAAAAGGGGAATGTACCTCAAAAGGCAAAACTGAAGAGGTAAATCCTGAGTATTTTACTTCTGAATCAGTTTGCTAACATTGGAAGATTGGACTGGACCACGCTGGAAATATGGGCAATCATTTGTGTAAATCAAAGATAAAGAACAAGCAATGGGAACATGGGCTTAGATGTCTACTCTGCCCATTGATTTGGCCAATGCTAGATGCATGGACAATGTGCTTTAACAAAGCAAACAACGCCAGCAGGCTAGGAAAGATACACTATTAACAAGATCTCCTAACAACACAGATAACTTGAAAACTAAGACTTTAAAGTAAATTCTGTCATACAGCTTTTGTGTGGCAAAATCTTCATTCTAAGAATCCGCTTATTTAGATATGAATTATACCAGTCATACAAATGGTCTTAAAAATGTATCAAAAGCTCTCAAACTCCAAAGACTACACTGAAAAGCTGTGCTAAACATTGAAAGGATTCACTGAATACGATGCTAAGATCTTAATTTTAATTTTGCAATTAAAAAAAAAAATCTACTTATAATCCTCTTGAAAAGTGAACCCCTTGGAATGAATTGTCTTAATGCTTTACATCTGAAAGAAGCAAGGTAAGACAGTGCTATACTGCATTTTTTTCTATCTGAGGGAAGCTGGAAATAATCTGGAGAAAAGATTATTTCCAACTTTCCAGCTCTTTTTCTATAATTAACAGGATGTAAGACATAACAAACAGAGGCTGAAGAAAACCACAAACTCTCCATATGGGGTTCAGTTCCTGTTTACTAGTATCCTGTTTACAGCATAGGCTTTGATGGTCAGATAATCAGGCCTCTCATGTTCCCAGAATGACCACACTTATTCTGTACTTATTTAAGGCTGGGAAGACTTTTTAATAAAAAAATATGTCGAGGAAACAAAGCAGAGAGAGATTATAACAATATGCATCACTACGGAAATACCAGACCCATTGTTACAGAGTAGAAAATTACCAAATACTCTTTTGTGCGAAAATAGAAGGACGATGTGAATTGCCAGTTCAAAGGGAAGTGAGGAACAAAGCCCTTTCTCTCTTGCCCTTATCCGTGTCTGGGTCATCTATCTCCTCAGGTGGATGAAGGAGAAACACCCATTTCCAGGGCATCCCTGCATCTGTTTCTATTGTTGGCCAAGGGCTCCTCTCAGGGCAGGAGGCAGGCACTGCTTTTCAACCTGCCCTTCTCAGCTCCAGGATGGGGCTGGGGAAGGAGGACAAGTGGGGTTAGGTGTAGGTTTGGCTACTGCTTTGCTTGTGCTTTTCCTCTTTAACAGTTCAGAGCATGTGCTTGTCTGGCACAGGCTGGGGATGAACCTGAATGAAACTAGAATAGCAAAAATCAAACTATTCTTAGACTTGGCAGAACCAGTTCCTGCCTTCTTGTGCCCAGCTCTGTTCTGGCTGAAATCTCTCCGCAGCACATGCAGGACCCTCCTGTTTCTGCTATTCCTGTATGTAGCACTGCCTCCCATGCAGCAATTGCTTCCTAACTGCCAACAATTTGATAGCACTTTGTTGTGACAGTGCTGAAAAACCTGAACCACACAGTGCCAGGAACAAACCTGTGCTGTGCTGCTTGAGGAGGACTTTGTCCTGCTGGGCTGGAGCAGGATCACGTGCAACTCTGGTCTGGGCAGAGGGACTGCATCCTATGGCATGGAACATATGTATACCCCCAAGACAGTTTCCCTTTCCCATGAGGTGTGTGCCTGGCATGAGAATATGCTTGGGTCCAAATGAGACTTATGGAATGACTCCCAAACTACCTTGGTACATCAGTCTGATGCACTGACTCTACAACATGATTCATATAAACCTGTTAGCAGAGTTTGAAAGACAAGGATTCAAACAGTTTCTAAGGGTAAGAAGCAATAAGATAATTCTTATGATTATAAAATAATGAACTAAGGAAGTCGGAGAATAGGTGAACTGTTTATTAAAAAAATATTTTAATGACTAAAAGTTTGCGGTCTTTATCTCTCAGACAGTGGGGCTTTCTACCTTGAAGCTGCATCCAAACAACACCAGTGGAGATTTGCAGCAGGAATGGCAAAATCCCTTAAACTGCTTTTGGGATTTTTTGTAGTCCCAAATAATAAAATCTTGGCAATATCAGCCACTTTTTGTGGTAATCTTGTGCCCTCAGGCACAAAGACTTGGAGAAGTTCCTTTCCAGTTTTTACCTGAACTGGAACCACTGCTCTATGGACAAGTTCTGAATTTGGGCAAACCACAGAAGTTTGGAGTCAGCATAGCAGTTTTGATATCTCTTGCTATGAGGTCATCTTCTATGGCTTACTTGACAAAAAAAGTATGTTTGTCTCTACAAACAGCTTCTTCCATTTTCTTTGTAATAGAAAACTGCTAGAAAAGTAATTTCATTTGGCACAAACCAGCCTTTAAATTCTTAACAAAAACATAATGTCAAACACCAATAATTTGTTAATTTTTTGCAACTTTGCTGGTCACATACAAAGTACATAGAATGTACAAAAGTGGGAATTTATTTTTTCTTTAGTTGAGAAGAGAGTTTAGGAAAGGAAAGGCCTGCTGTAGAAAAGCTTCATATTTTCATTTCTTCTTTAGAACTCCTGTCATAAGAGCAGTGATTTAGGGAAATCACACTTAACAATCAAGACTTTCTCACCACTTTATATATGCTAAGAGAAATTGCAAGTGTTTAAGTAAATAAAATTAAGAATGACTGCTAGATACTGACTGTGAAAACATATTGTATAACAGCTTTTATCTCCAAAAGGACTGAGGTTTTGTTATAAATAAAGCTGCTGAAATTATGCATTGCAAATAAATAAAGTTTTGTTTATTTAGATTTCTTGTTCTGGTAATTTTTTTTCATGGGTAGCTTTTCATTTTGCTTTTGAATCTGTTCAGTGTTTGAAACTCTTTACATCCAAAACCACATTGCTACACCAGATTTACTGATGTCATATATTTGTTTTATACATTGAAAGTATACAGATAGCTCATCAGTCAGTTTGTGGAGTTAAGCTATTCACATCATCTGTCTTTGTCAGATAAGGTATATCTTTGTCAGTATATGGTTCTGCCTGTATCAACTAAAATCAGGTGAATTTATAGGCTATCATGCTGCCTGTTTATTTGTAACACTGTTAGGACATTTCCCCAAAGAGCATCACTCTTATGAAAGAAGAGGAAAGTCCCTGTGACTCACATAGAAACACCTTAATTGGTGTAGTTTGAAAAGCATGCTAGCCAGGATATGCTTCCTAGGGGACATGGTCTCCTGGGAAAAAGTCAATGCCTACAAATTTACTGGAAAAGATGGAAAACAGGTGGAAACTGTTTCCACGCTATTGTTTTGGTATGTAAATTTTTTTAGTGCTGCTGAAGAGGGTGAGACTAAAACCTTCAAACATAGTTCATTAATAATCTTAATATAGTTTGCACCGTAAATATACCTGGCCTTTAACAGAAGAGCAAAGAGGTGTTTGGAGAGGCATCATGGGTGTGGGAGATTTTAATCTTGTTTAGCCTGAGGTTTATCTGAAGAACTCTCCTTGGCCAAGATCTCCTCTCAATGTCTTCTGATTCATACCAGTGTAAATGAGGAGAGAATCTGGCTCAAAAATGTTATCAGGTTGTAATTATGATGATATTAAAACAGCCCATTTCACTCAGTAATTACACCATATAGATGGAAGTTTAACTCCATCCTTACTCTGAGATGTTCTGCTTCTAGGCGATGCCTGTGGCACATTCATATTCATTCTCAGTTCCTTATGGTGGCACCCAATATTCCTTACAACAGATGACTTTAAGTCATGTTATGAACATCCAATTTGAAGCAGACAAGGGACAAGGTATAACTCAGAGAAGTGATTTTTCAGTAAGAGTTAATAAGGCTGGGTTTGAAGCCATAACTGAGAGACAGCAAGCTCCACAACCAAATAGCATTCCCAAGAGCCTTTCAGCCTGCAGAAAAATAATTTAATTCCATGCAATTCCTTCTTAATCATGAGAAAATCTCAACAATGTGCTGGTCAAACACTGGCATTGGTTCAGCTCAAGGTTTGTCTGATAGGTGAAATGCTCACAGATATAATTTCACTAACTTCTTGACTCAAGGGTACTTGCTACCTTGTAAAAGGAGCTCAGTGCTATGTTTATTAGCCAGTTGCTGTTCATAGCACCTTAATTAGGTGACCACCATTCATCAGAGTAAAATTACTTACTTGACACTTCTGAAAGATAACAAGAGATCTAACAATAAAGCTGAATTCAGACTGCCTTGTCACAACCAGGCAAAGATCCTCCCTGCACCACAGACACACCACAACTGAAAAACCTGTTGTCATTAGAACAATGCTATGAGCTGTTGTGAAATACAGTTGATTTTGGAGTGTTTTATTCTGGGGGACTAGAAGTATGCTAAACATCTCATTTATTTTTAAAGGACAAATGTTTTGACTTTGTTGAGCTGAATTCCATAGAATTCATCTTACAAGTTCAGTCATCTGCCAGCCAAAGGCCATGAGCCTTTCAGCAGAGAGTGAGGATTCATCATTGTTTTACTATTATTGAACATCCTTTATGCTGATCATAAATCAGTTTAACAACATCTGTTACTGGAAGGCTCTAACAATCATGGTATTGCACAAACACATACACCACCCTCTGCCTCTCTTTCAGCTTAGTGTGCTATCTACAGCCTTGGACAATAAACTCCCCTTACCATGAGCTTCCAGGAAGTACAGAAGTCCTCAGTGTTCTGAGGGACCAAAAGACCAGCTTGTCAGATCAGAAAGTCATAATGGAGCCATGATTTTCTCAGTAAAACTGCTCTCCAAGAAAATCCTTCTCGTGGCACCTAGCTGAGAGGATTTTCCTATTCTCTTCAGTTATCAAAGAGCAAAAAATATTAAGTAGACTTGGTCAATACTTTTTAACGTGATTTCTTTTTATTGCTGGAGTATGCTGCTTTGCCCAAACAGATACAGTCAGGAGGGGAGGGACAGCTTCAGTAGATTTTTTCATTTCAATTATTCTCCTAAAAACAATGGTTTTGAAATGGTCAAAGAAGCTTTCTTTGGCATTTTCAGAACTGGGAAAAAAAATGTTCTTTATTTGAAGCAGCATTTCAATTTCAAATATGAGTTGACTTCCCATGAAGAAAAATTCTGAACCTGAGTGATTTTCTGGTGTGGTATGGGAAAATATTTGAAATCATAAAAGTTCTCAAGGTACAATGAACCTATTTTCTGGTGAATTACAAGACTAGCTGTACACTGCATATATTCAGAGATTAGTTGACAGAACCATGTTTTATAGATTAAAACACCAGAATAAAATCTAATCTGCTAATCTACTATGAGAGATAATGAAAGTAATTGCATGAAAGTGAAATTAGTGCCAAAATGTCCACTGAATTGAAAGGGGTAGGTCTGTACATATCACACCCAGCGTTTCCTCAGGAGCAGGTCTTACAAAGATTTACTGTGATGAATCTAATCTGATTCTACTCTTACTGTCATTTATGGCTCTTTCATTACAACTTGTCCCAGTCTTTATCTCTGAAAAGGCCCAACATAAAAGCTCTAATTGTGTTAAATGATTTCCAAAGCATTGGGGTTACAACTGGAAAATGAACCATTATGATTGAGAGTGTGGTCAAGAACAGAAAGTAGGAAAAAGAAAAAGCAAAAATCCCACATCTCTCTTCTAAGTGAGTGTGTTTAAAACACAGAATCATAGCATAGTATGGGTTGGAAACACTGACATCCCAGCCTCTGCTCATCACCGATGTATAAATGGCTCATTCAAGGAGTGCAAATACGCCTTTCTAATAAAGTATTAACCCTGCTAGAAGTTGGTTTACAAAAGAGAAATGGTCAGTCTTAAACCCTCTTTCACTCAAATAAGACTTCTCCAACACATACAGTCCTGCTCTTAAACCATACATAATATCTCCTAGGTAACTGTAATACTAGATGAGAGCTGTTTTATTAGTTTCCTAATTAAATTTCACAAACTTCATAGTAGTGACAGATTCTTGGTTATCTCTGCCGCAGAAATTCAGATGGGATGCCAGAGGGAAAGGATGGGGCTGTTCGTTTTATTGCATGCCAAGATTCTGTGCTACCGGTTACACTCGACAATCTCTATCTGAAGCAGTTAAGAGCTATAAAGAATTCATTAAAAGGGCTGAGATTTATTAGAGGCACCTCAAGCTCATTAAGGATGCTGATGAAATGCGAAACCCTTGAATCCACACACCATCTAAGAAGTGCTCAACTGTAGCCTATTCAATTTTGGAAGACAGGGGAATTAATATTTTTTTTTCTAGTTTAAAAAAATCAATATCATGTTTTTAATTTCCATTATCATTGCTAAAAATGGTAACTTTCAGCTGCATATCCCCTCTCCTTTACCCCCTCCTTTCATGAAGAGCAAAATGACAGCAAAATTTGGGTCTACGGAGAGAAGACGGGAGGAAGATAATAAATATAAGAATCTGATTTAAACTGTGGAGAAAGCAATAAAAACAGAAAGAGGGAATGAGAAGACTCAAATAGCAACTGCTGTGGAAAAACCAACAAACCCAACTTCCCCCTTGAGGTGAAATACTGGAATTACTAGAAGTAGTGAAAATGCCTTTTTTCCCCCCCACCCTCTGCAGAGATTTCAAACATTTAAACATTTTCAGTTACACTGAAAGCTCAGAGGCTTTGGGCTGAATCTTTATTCTTTTCTTTTCTCCTCCCCCCAACTGAATTCTTTTCTTTTTTTTTTTTTCCATAAAAACAGTGGGTTTTTTGCACTTTCTGCAAAATTATTTTTGTTGCTAGAAAAACATTTACTTCTCGAAATATCAGACATAATTACCTGTCCAAAAGGAAAGAAAGGAAAGGAAGAAGGGAAGGAAAGGCTAAGAAAATATGGGAAATGTGGAAAGACTTTTACTTTAGTCTATCTCCAAACCCGAGCAGGCTCAGCTCATCCTTCCTGCACATCGGTCAACTCGGTCAATAAAGGCAGATGAAGCCTGAAATGGCTTTTCAAAGGAGATGAAAAAAATAGATCTGTTTTCTTCTAAACCAAGTATGGGCTGAGTTTAGCTCAACAATGACCTCCAGTCCAGTTTAGTGTGAGATATTTTCTATTGGGTCTCAAAAACGTAGCTTTGCCTTAGATGTTCTTTCCTCTGTGTATAAAGACACAGATGCCAAAGGCACAGGGAGTTTCTGTGGCCAAATGAAGTTAATTTTGTGCACAAGGCATCCCCCAGGGAGGGATTATAGCCCAGATAATAAGAGAGATTCCCTAACGAGTATGCATGTGAGAAAAGGCGCTCTGCAGCATGTGGGTGACACACACACAGCCAAGCCTGTACGTGCAGCGCTGCTGCACACCAGCAGGCGACACGAGCAGTCACTGGAGATGTGAATGCAAATGACATTCACTTCTGTGAATACCAAATATCTGTCTTTTCTCTATTCTGTATATCTCAGGATGCAAATACACCTGAGAAAATTAAACTTCACAACTAGATGGAGATTGAAATCTAAGGTTCCCACAGATTTAGAGCTGTCCTCATTCAGACCGTTCTAGAGATACACCCAGGCCATACTGAAATACACCACGAATTTATGCTGCAATAGGAGACATTTCAACATAAACCTTACCCAACAAGTCAAGAGAATATCAGAATACATTACCTTATTTTCTCAGCTCCCCCTCCTTTTATGTTGAAATACATGCCTATTCCTCTAACTTTATGTAAATTCTACTTTTTTTCTCATAAAGATTTCATAGTGAATAGCAAACACAACTAATATCTAAACCAGTGTCAGAAGAACAAATTACCTCCCTGGCCAACACCTAACACATCAAAACCTAATTTAGGAGGTACTACTCCACACTGTCAGCAGCAACCATAGTAGAGTTGTTTGTGTGTTGCACACACAGATGCTACATCATTGAGAGAAGGAGCTCCATCCATGTAACCTATAGAGCAAAAGTAGGGCTGACCCAATAAAGATCAACATCAAGACAAACCCAGAAAACATTTGTAGACAAAGATAAATTCATACTATGAAGCAAAAAAAATCTATGTCTGAGATGTCCCTCAGTAAGGCTGCAGCAATCACATAGCACCAGTGAGACTGTGCACATACAGAATGATGTGAAGAGACAGTGCCAAATAAAAACAAGTAGGTTTTGGGTTTTTTTTCAGTTCTAGTGAATAAGACTTACCTGAGTTAGATAAAGCAGGAAAGCCCCACTTTGAACTTTAAACCTACCTAAAAAAGGGATGGATTTATACTGAGCGGATTATTGTTTTCAGGGGCTGAGATTTATGTCCTGTCCCTCTCCAAGCTTTCAGGGAAACTTAGTTGACCTGCCCTGTTTCCAGGCAATGCAGAGACTCCCTGGTGCCTGTCATCAACGCTGTTTAAAGGAGAGATTGAGCAGGAGCCAATCAATACCCAACATAGTAAACGGTGTGAATCACTCCACAGCTGATACAAATAACCTGCTGTCCAGCTGGTATCAGAAACAGTACGTGGCCCTATAATCACGTAACACAGAGTTGCAGAGGTAGGTTCCCTAAAGTTGTGGTACAGTCTGGATCCTGTATTTATTAGTGCAGATGCTAATAAATTTCTAAAAGAAACTGCTCCTGGAGCGAGGATTTATGTAACAGTTCACTGCAAAGGGGCCCTTTCCAACCATTATGCAGAAGTCAGTGACAAAAGTCAACCCAAAGAATACTATTTTTCTAATTCTGTGCTTAAATTGCAGCAGAACCTTGAGTCCTTGCGCTGCAGTGTGGGTAGCTCAGATACATAGCAGTTTATGCATTTTCTCATGCCTCTTTAAGTGTGTATGCCTTTCTTAGAAAGAGTGTGACAGAAAAGGTACTCGTTCATCTCCCCATGTCTCACTGATGAAGAAAAACTGTGGCAGTACATTAAAGACTAAGCTGGGTTACACTGAGGACTCAGCAGCTCTTGAGCAATCAGGAAAACTGTTTGTGGTTTTATGCCTTCAAGTAATATCAGCACCCAAACTTTTATACACTTCTCTAAAAAGCAGTAGAACTTCTAACCTCTCTACTCACTTCTCTTGGAAGTTCAAGATATTCATCCTCTGGGACCACCTGGGTAAAGCTGCCTATGAGTTACAGCTGTGCTTCACTCACAAAAATAGACATCTGCTTTTTCCCTGCTTCTATGTTTAGCAATATTAGTAATTTAGGTGAAGACACTGTTATGCCAGCATGGATTAGTTACACAATCACCTCATGCGGAGGGTGTGGGAAGCTTATTACATCCCTACAAGACAGAGCAAAAAGATAGAGAGTAGCTTTTTTTAATACAGAAGACTTCCAAACAGTAATGAATACAGCCAACTGTGGAGCCCACCAAGCAAGCAGGTGAAAATATATTAATGTGAACATTTACTATAACAAGTCTTTTTTTTCTGCCCTCGAGACATTTCTGCTCCTTCAAAATGTGCAGCTATAAATCAAATTAGTTCAAATACAACTGTCTGAAAGGAAGCCACACAAAAATCAGTTTTGAATTTTCCCACCCCTCTCCCATAAAAAGGCAGTACAGTATTGCAGAAAGTTAATATGTACATCTAACCCATTATATCTGGCTTGAAATTGTACAAAATGACATCTGATAGCAGCTTGTATGGACAAGCTCTCATTAAACGTGATTACTCAACAAGGTCTATCCTAAATCAGTTAATGATCAGCAACAGACAAAAATTTACTAGTATTCCCTGACCTTGCATATTATGGGAATAGTTTTTCATATTAAAAGTTCATATCGTTCCTACTTATGCTTTGATTTACTACTTATGAAGTGAATGTGGGATCTGATTACATTAATTGTGCATGTTGTCAGATTGTCACTTTTCTCCTTTTTAATTGCCTCCTGTCTCTTTCATTATCCCCGACAAGCCACATTTTCAGCCCAGCATCCAGTTCTGCATGCCTGGTTTTCCCATATGCAGTGCTACAAGCCTGGTTACTCTCAGAGTTTCCACAAACTGCATGATCTTGTTGGGGAGGCTGGGACTCCAGCTCAGTGTGCTCACTGTGTGCTCACTGTGAGCACACACAACTGTTTGTGTTTCCTGCTGCAAAATTAGAAATTTCTGGGACACATAAAGGGCAGCATTTCTGATAATCTGTGCATGATTATCTATGCTGTTAAAGACATTATAGATATCTATTGCATCTACTAGTTGATGGAATTAATTCCTCATACGTGGATTTCTCCTGCAGTGCCTCAGCTGTTCTAATTCAAAACAGTATAAAACTCTCAGAGCTCTGTACAGTGATTCAGTGGGTGGTTTTACATCCTCAGTGGATGCTTGGAGCTGCTCTTTTCAAACTGCAGCACAGCTTTTCCCTACTCTGAGGAGCGCTGTGTGTGTTTTACTGTGAGCTTGCTCCTTCAACGGGCAGAGATGAGCATCAACAGGCATGAAAAGACATAGGTAAGCATTTCACCTCATGGTCTCCTCCCTTCTTCCTAGCACCCTGAGCTGAACCCCCAGACTGCACAGAGAGAGTTCCGCCAGCAATTGAATTTCACTCTAACTTACTCAACACCATCTTAGGTTTCTCGAGACCTCCTTGATTTCTGCAAAACACTGTAATCTGCCTGGGAGTTAACGAAGGGGTTAATTAGTTAGGTAGTCCCCTTACACCCCCGCTGTATTCATTTGGTTTTGGTGAAGTTACACCTAGTTTTAAACTGCCACTGTAGGAGAGTCCCAACTTGTTTCGCTATCAGTTGGCTTTGATAATTTGCCAAGGAGCTAATCCTGCCTGACATGCAACTCGCAAGATACACCTCACCTGTGCTTTATCAAAGCAGTTAACCTCCGCTTTAAAAGCAGTAACTGTAATCCTGCCAATGGCTGTGGCAGCCGCCTGGAAAACACGTTTTGTAAACGATTCTGCATGCGGTTTTTCTTCCTTCAGGAGTTTTGTCTCTCACATTACAGCTCTTGCTGTGTTTATGGAGTCACCTTCTGTCCTAGAAATTTGCCATGTTGCGATGCAGGCTCCCGGCGGCTGCGGGACTTGGAAGGGAATAGCTCATTGCTAACACAAACACATTTGCTGACAGTGTAATTACTCCCTTCCCCAGATTTTTTCCTTGTTTTCTTAAATGCAGGACACCTACTGTCACAATAGCAATGTATCACTAGCCTGTAGCACAGCTTTCTTTCCCCTGTAAAGTGTTAATGAAGTTCCTGTCCTTGTTCCTGCAGTAATTGTAAAAGCATGTTGTATAATATACTAGCCACACTTTATTAAAATACTGGCCACACTTTATTAAAACCTAACAATCTGATCCTGTGCTCCCCGCTAAGGAGAGAGCTAACTCTAATTTCATTTGGAGTTCATTTCATCATGCTCAGATCACACACTTGGTTTTAATTCTTCCAGGGCCTGATCTGAAGACAATGTGCCGAGCTGCAGCATTCAGCTGGTTCATATTTGACTGTGGCCACATCTGCATGACTTTGTCACTCGAGGCCTGATCCTGGAAGGTGCTCAGAGTGCACAGATCTTGCTGTGAGCCCTCTCATTCCCACTAGTATCTAAGGGGAAACCGAGGCAGCTCTGAGCTGCTCAGGATGGGTGCACCCAGTGCGTGCGAGTGGCTCCGGGGTGGGTTGGGGAGGTCCATGTGGACCCGCTCTGAGCTGTCTTGGGACATCAGTGACCCCTGGAGCTTGCAAGGCCCTGGCCACAGCATGACTCAGCATGGCAGTGATTTGAAGGGGACAATGGAGGGGGTGGTGGCAGCTAATTATTTGGCAATTATTTCTGTTGAATTCTTCTTCCAAGGAACAAGGGAGAGGGGCTGGGACTCGAGTGTCTGCATTTTGCTTTTCTTCATTTTCAATGATCTTAACATGTGAGACTTGCACAGGTAGAGGTGGGATGAGGTGATGTAATCCAAGGGTCACTTGGGATTGGTTTTGCTGCCATTGCAGGTGCCATGGCAGGATAGTGCACCAGCATCAGGAGCAGATGTACATAGACTATTCATCTAGGGGTCTTGAATGAGGTTGGTTCAATCATCACCATTTTACCTGCAGGGAAACTGAGGCATGTGCTGCCCTCTCTGGTGTTACAGACTTGGGGGTGGCAGTTCCATAAGCAACCTGAAACTTATTTTTTGGGAGAGTGTCTATTCAGGGTAACTACAGATCTAGTGTTCCCAGGATTGCTGTTATCCATACAATTTCCTCTCTGTAAAGAGCGTAACTTCTTTCTTTTCTCTTATGTCTTCTTACCCATAAGCTCGTCACAGAGTGTGGAAACACATGTGTGTCTCTGTACAGAGAATACCTTACTATTTATGAGCAGATGCACTGCAAAGCGCAGTACTATATTATTTCTGAGGTGGCATAATGCTAGAGGTAACCAAGCCATCAAACTCTTACACAAGGAGACTCTTGTTTGAAATACCAGTAGAAGAGAGCATGAGTGAAGGCCAAAGATGTAACATGCAGAATGAAATAGCATGAACAGGAGAAGAAAAGGTCCATACAAAGCATGTGAGGCAGAACCCTTGGCCTCTCATCTGGAGGCGCCACCTCTACAAATAATGCACAACATTCTCTTATGTCTTCTCTGATGACAACGCTCTTTGATTTTCTGAAGGAAACATCATTGAAAAATATGTGTCTCTTTCTGCGTGTGATTAAACCATTAAAAGAATGGCCACAGTGTACAGAATCACTCACAATGTCATGGCAGACAAGCACCCAAATACTTCTTTGGCAGAAAGTGATTAGCTCAGCTGGATTTCCTGGTTAAATACAAGGTTAGATAAATACTTGAATAAACTTCTTTCAGCAAGGACAGGATTAAGGAGAATGTCTTATTCTTGTGCTGACAACGTTTTGCTGGTTGCAGACTGATTGTATCTTGTAGATTATTATTTTCCATTTTCGGTGATTCACAAGGAGAGAGATTCCACCAATGTTTGTACTGCTCCAGTCATCAGGAAGGGGATTCCAGTTGCCCTGACACACGCTGGGAGGTGGTGGGTCAGAAGTGGTATGGTTCAGGTATTCTCTGGTTCAGTTTTGGGGGGATGCCTACCAGGAGAGCAGCAAGGAGTGCCAGCAGCCCTGGGTACTGCTAGACTTTTTCTGGCATTATACTGCCATACAATCCATGCTGTGAAGCAGGGAGCCAAACATCCCACCAATGGTGCTTCATACTGTCCAGGCCATGAGCATCCTCACTATTCTAATTACTTTCTTATTTTAGCTCCTACCAAGGTAATGTTGTGGCCCACAGCTGATATAAAAGGCTTCAGAGTCCACTGAAGCAGTATTATGCCTTCAGCCAGCAGTGGATTTGAGCTGCATCCTGTGTTAGATACAAACAATGCTAGTATCTGATTTTAAATTAGGAGTCCTGTCATGGCTAAGAAAAGGCCAAAGGTTTTTTGTTCTTACTTAGTGGAATGAGAAAGATTCACCTAACACTTGTGTTTTCCTGCACACCCACTGCAAATATGACTGTAAGTACTTGTGTCAATACTTGTGCAGCAATTGTTTGGGGCCAGAACTAACTCTGGCATGTGAGGGAGAAAATGTTAATGTCAAGCAGGAATGAATTCTAAGTCTGTGTTTTGTGCTTAGATGTAACAGAGAGAGACCGCTACAATTATAGAGAGCCCAGAGGAAGTATTCCTTGGATTTGCATCTAGTTCAGCTACTTACCTAGGTGTGAAGAAGGTGTAATGTGATTTACATTTAGTTTGTCTGGGAAAGTTTGTGTGGTTAATGAGCATTCACAAATGGACACCACCATAAAATTGCTCAATGCTACTTATCACTGCTCTCTAATTCCAACAGTCCTGACAGTGTGGGACATGAGACAGCTCCATATTTCTGCTCCTGTTCTTTTAATTAAAAGTTTAGGAATCTGCAGTATGACCTCCAATGAAAAGTACCATAAGACGAGAATGCTGGTAAGGCTGCAGGTCAGTTTAGATCTGTTCATAGAAAATCCTGGACTGCCACATTGTCCTGGTTTACAGGACTACAATTAGGAGGTATTGTAGCTTCAGCATGTAAGGATTTATTCAGTATTCAAGGCAGGGAAATGACACAGAATGAAGCCTAGAATCTGAGTGTGAAATAAAGCAAAAACACTGCCATAAAAATAGAAGGCGCAATAGTCTTCCACATTGCATCTTTGGAAAAGATTAATTTGTTTGGCTGCTATTGTGAAAGCTCAGATACAGCACATGGCTCCAGCGCCAACTTCTGAACTCCATGGAGCCACAAAAGGGCTGGGTGGTGAATAACTTTGAACAGCAAAACATCAAACCAGCCTCAACTTGAATTGGAGAAACATCCTAAACCAAACCCAAACAATGCTGCTGAGTGAATGATTCAGGGGATTGGTACGACCCTCCACATTCTATGTAGAGCAATGGGAAGGCTGATAATAAAGCCCAGTAGAATTACCTCTTTCCAAGCCAGAGCAGAAAGACAAATGAAAAAGGAGACATATTTGTCCCTGGTTAGGCATAATTAAGATCACCCTCTTTGAAGCAGGTATGCATTGCTGTCCTTATTTCCTGAATGAAAGTCTTGACCAGGATATTTAAGTTTCTGGCACACACTGTTATAATTGATTATATTTATCCATGGCATTTACTGTGTGGGAGAACTCACTTTGATGGTCTCTGTTCTCACAGTTCCTCAGGCAATTTATGCACTGACAGTGGTGCTGCATGGCCTTTTCCCCATGCATCAAAGTCATGCCAGCTACTGTGCATCATCAACGGGGGACTTAGTATCACAGAAGCATAGAATGATTGGGGTTGAAAGGACCTTAAGATCATCTAGCTCCTGCCATGGACAGGAACACCTCACACTAGACCAGGTTGCTTGGCTTGACAGATGAAAATCCTCCAAAAGACAGAATCCTTGAAAAACCCCAATTTCTATCTCCCATCCTTCTCTGTAAATCCACAGCAACTACCTACATAGATATGATTCTGTTGTTTCCATTTTAAATGAGCTTAGTCCCCCACCCTGACCTCCCATCTAGAGCACAGATCTGTATTTCCTTTGTTTGGAAAGCAGGATGCACGGACATTCAAAAGCCAAAGTCTTGTGTGGAGTTGGGATCCAGCCATCCATACCAGTTAAACCAGACAGAAGAGGATCTCACCAGCCTGTGCCTCGCCATGACTTACGAGTGTCCAGCAATTCTTCTAACCTGCTTTGGGCTGCCTGATAACCAAACTGCTGTGCTTGGTCTGTGTCCAGCAGTGAGTTCAAAAAGCTTTTATGCTCCACCTGAGTCCCCTGAATCATTCACAGCCTGACAATGGGAGAACTCATGGAAGGCGTGAAACATCTTCCTTATATAAGATTCAGAAAGGTAAAGAACCTGGCAGTTGACTCCCTTGCTTTCTGGGGCCATGCAGTAGCCAGCAGTCTGCAGATCCCAGGTGAAGGTAAATGCCTGGCTGGAAGAGTATTTATTTACATCTGACACTACTGATATGGAACAACCTATTTCATAAAGTGCCTTGGGATGTTAGATTAAATGGAACATGTTGCAAGAAAGCACAAATAGCATTCACAACAGTGCTAATAATAGCAGTACCTGGAGACGCTACTCCCATAAATAGAGACCAGCATGTGATAACTCCATGCATTTAAATCAGATCACCAGTATATTTTTGCCTTAAGCAAACATGATATAATGAATATTTATCACTATAGGTGCTTGCAAGCATAGGCCATGTGTAAGAGTGTTTAGGAAGATGTGCAGCATTTCCCCACTGTCAGGTACAACACATTGGATTACCAAGTCACCTGGAGGAAGGCAGAGAAAACAATTACCTGCTCCCTGTTCTCTTGACTGGAAAAGATCTAATCTAGTCCTCCTGATTGTTATCACATTGTGAAGGTACGAAAGGTAATGAAATGGCTCACTTGGGAAGTAACCTTGTACATTAGCCTTATTTTAATCCCAGGTTAAAGAGAAGTCTGCTCTGGCTGATCACGAGATTCAGATCCAGAAGATCACTACTTACACCCTTGCTATGCTTATTACTCTTCTCTCCAGTCCTTCTTTTAACCTTTCTGGTCTGCCAGCTCCGTAGTGAAGTGTGGTGGGTACTTGTACTGCTTTCACTTACAGTGGTGTAGTACACACTTTTCTGTGTGAAAACTATATAGTTCCCTGTGGCTCATTCAGAAACCAAATTACAAGCTGCTGAATGAGGACAGAGCAGCAAATAGGATTTGATCTAAATGGCAGACCTGGAAAGAACACAGATGAGTGAGATGAGGGTAGATTAGAATGCACCTTAATATCCCAAATTTTACTGACTATAGAAAAGGAAAAAGATTTGGCAAAAAATGGTAGAAAAGGAGTCAGATGCTTTTGGGCATTGATAGATCAGTTTGTTCTTAATTTCCAGGTAAGCCACTCTGCCATCACACCATAGGGTTTCCTTGGGGCTACCAGTGCTGCAGGTAACATGCCAGTTGAGGAGACATTCTCCTCCTAGCAATTCTATCAGGGTTTTCCTAGATCTAGTGATGGCACAGTTGGCAGACAAGTGATAGAAAGAGCTATTTTGGCCTTAAAACTTGTCCGAGTTTTGCACTACTTCACAGTATTGCTATCTTCAGACCTTAAACTCTTCTTACTTTAAGGGTGACTGCCACAGCACAATGGAGGAAGAAAGAAATAATATTTATTTGACCAACGTCTCAGGTTCGTTTGTATTAAGAGGTCCCAATCCATGTAAATACCATGGGTGTTCTGTCTTCCCCACTGCCTTACTTTTCCTCTTTGCATGCAATTTTTTCTTTCCTCATTTCCATGTCTTCATCTTCCCATCTTTCTTGCCCCTTCTTTTTCTTACTCATGTTTCTCTTTGGGCTTTTCTTTCCATTGCCCATCTGACCCCATTGCACTTCTGCCCTCCAACCCCACAACAACCCAAACTCTCAAAGAAGTCCTTAATCCTCTCCTAATCTGAAGCATACTACAATTAGCTGGAAATAATATTTTTGCTGCCCTGTGTTGGCACAGTAACAGGGAAGCCTCCACCTCTGCTCTGTTGGGGGAGCAGCCACCAGCAGTATGGTCACTTTGGGGATGGGTCAGATCAGCTGCTGCAGTCCAGAGGGTGGATGAAAAACTCTGCTGGGAAGTGGGGAAACAAGAAGAATCTTGTTTCAACAATCTGCCTTCTTGGGTGGGTTCAAGGTTCCTTTCTTCTTTCTGAGATCTCACCACAGAGGAGAGCCTAAAGAGGTTGCTTTGCTTATTTCACATACTTTACCACTTGAAAGTTACGTGGTAGTGGGGCTCAGAAGTGGGTCAAGGGATCTCAGCTGGGATTGGAGGTGTGTGAGGTGATCACTGCTCCCAGGCACAGGTATTACAGAAGCCAGGTATCCCTGCAGAAACAGCTTGAGTTGAAACCACACAACCTGCACAGCTCAGTGATGCAATTCTTGGTCTTTTCGCTAAGATCAGATGTGGAAGAGGCCAATTCACTCCATTCAAAACCACTTTCTCAGGAAGGGATGGGGAACTTTCACAGGGACCAAAGCTTTGACATCACTTAAACAGTGCATTTGCTTAAAAACAGAAACACAGTCTTTATGTTTGTATTCCCTTGTTACAGTCTTTTCCTTAATGCTACATACTGACTCATTAACAAATTAACATGCTTTGATTCCACTGTGAAAATCTTGAGATAATTCTTACAGCTATGGTCCTGGGGCTGAAGTACTGTGGTTCTCAAAAGCTTTTATAGACTACAAATTGGATGCTTTTCATACAGGTTATCTAATTTTAATTACGATTTCCCCTCTGGCAATTCTTTCTTTGCTTTGAAGTTGCTGGAGTTTTGTCATCCTTGGGGAGTGAGCAGTTTTCAGATTATCATCATGTCAGATTTTATGTCCACAGAAACACTTTTTCAACAGTTCTTTTACGTGACACAAGCTTTCATCTATGGGAGTTTTATTGGTCTGAAAAGTAAGACAAGCAATTTAAGTATAAGTGATGTCCTACTTGCAATGTGAAAAAAATAACCACTCTAAACATATACATTAGCCACTAAAATAAACAGCAATTACAGGCCTCACAGAGGTATTGCAGAATGTAAAAATATGACATTATTTTCAATGAATTATTTTGTTTTTTCAGTTAAGCCTTTGCCCTTTTCAACCAACATTTTTTATGCCTGAGCCATAAACAGCTGGGAACAAGAGAAGGGGGCAGCAAAGGAGTACTGAAATGAGCAGATCATGTCTTAGAAGAAGCTCCAATCAAGGTATAACATTTTCCCACCAATTTGCATCCTCCAAGCCCTGACAAGACACCCTTGAGCATCAACATTAGTTTTGACCATTAGGCTGGTGTTGGGTGCATTTCACAAGACTAATTGCATAACACTTAGCGTTCTGCTTTCATCAGGAACAGATATGGCCCCTCCCTCCGCTGTATTAGATGCTTGCCGCCCATATATAACATGTAATCTCTTGCACTTTATTGCCAAGACGTTTGTTGATGTTTGTCAAAGCCAAGGAAAAGAAGGATTTAGCGCATAAGCAACTCCTTATGAAGGGCTGATTTGTTTGTGTTTCAAGCCTCAGGCACTATGTCCAAGGGACAAGATATTAAATTCAAAGCATATCAACTACGTCTGTGTGAGTGATTTTTCTTGTCAGAAATGTTATTGAAGAAGCCATTTGGGTTTGCACAGCCAATAGCAGTGCTGACATTATAAGGTACTGCCTCACAAGTTCGATAGGCTGCTAACATGTTTACTCCTGTAATGCTCTCACAGCTGAAGCCACGGTGAAACAACCAGCAAATCAAGGATCCTTCAACCGTTCTTAGTATTTAAACCTTTAGCTTGCATAGGTTTAAGGCACTATGAGATACAACAGCAAATAGCTAATAAAAACGAACGAACGCAAAGCTTGAGAGGTTTGATAGTGAACAAGAAAACAACGTGTATGGGGCAGTGGAAGACATATGCAGGTTTTTTCTCTCATCTTTGACATTCTTCAGTTAACAAACGAGAATCAGCCCAGGCAGAATCAAGAAGTGACTATGAGAAAACAGTACTGTAGGATCATTGCTTACATGCAAATATCAGCGCTACTGGAATAATTGTCTTCATGGGGATTTCTAATGATAGAAGATTATATGAAAATTTCAGATTTTGGTTTTGTTTTAGGGGGGGGGGGGGG